>JAMZAV010005087.1:0-46698 GCA_024449915.1 Sweltsa coloradensis
AAATTTTAACCCTCCACCAAAATAGGTCCACGCTGGACGAATTGCACGTGTAACCTGTCTTAGGTGACATCCGATTCTAGGTACTCCCTAATCAGTTCATGCTTGTTTTAATATTTTATTGTTTAACCAATTATTTGTATTTTACTTTCGTCCGTTCTATTATTACACATTTTAATTTGTAAATGTCGATAATATTATCTAAATCGGGTGGATAATCGGGTTATACTCATGTTAGGCAATGTACGGCTAACAATAAATTCTTGTAATTGACAATACAAATTACAAAATATTAGGACCTATACTTCCTACATATATTTTCCATTTCATTTCGCTTACCCTTCTTAAGACCTGTTCAATTTCTTTCACTCCCTCACTTTCAGAGCGGCTCTCCATCGGGATCTCGACGCATCCCGGCTTATCCAGTATCCCGAGGGCACGGGCCGCCTTCTCTTCGGCCTCGGTGAGACGTAGAGGCGGTGGAATACTTCCGTTTAGGCTTGGATACGATCTGAGGGCGGCCACTTTGCTCCTGGTCTTCCGCCGCATATCTTGCCAACACTAAAACAGTGCGTGATATATTAGTATACGCGAGCCTGTGGACGGTACTCTACTATTTCCCCAATGATTTCTATCTCTTGTGTAAATAAATAAATAAAATAAATAAATTAATTAATTCGCTTTTAGAGTCCACCCACTCAGGCATATAACTGATTTTCAGTGGGAGACACTAAGCCAAAGCGACCAAGCCAACCCTGTAGGCCCCAACGCAATCGACGAGTGAGCGATAACCAACCAAAGATATTTTTTAATAGGAAATATAGCAATCAGTGGTATGGACAGTGCGAACACCCGGGAATCTACGCCAGAATCAACAAGGCCGATTCAGAATAACTTGAAATGTATTATGTGCCTCGTTGCTAGGACATATTGATATTGACACAGGTTAAATTAGAGGTACGTAAATGTAGCGTTTTATATGTTGTAGATGGGAAATCGGTGTATAGTGTATTAAGAGTTAAGTTATTTGTTAATGGATGTAGGAGCTTGGAGACGTATTCATCATCACTTTTGAAGTTCTCTAGTTGACTTATCCTTGTAGAAGCACATTGCAAGATATAGGAACTATTGAACAGTCATGTTCACAAATTACACACCGGTGTCCCCACGCTGTAAACCGACTCCAGGACAAATTTTTAAAACAAAACGCTGTAGGGTAAATCAGCTCTATCATTCAATGGCTCTCGAGTGCACTCATGTCCCTAGTGAAAGGCAATACAATTGCCCGCTTCAGAGGTAGTTAAGTAGTTTACCTTTACCTCGTATATTGTTTAGCTGCCTGTAGAAGTGGGAGTAGGTAGGGGGGGAGGGGGGGGGGGGTTGGTAGTACACATAATCCGGTATACTAATGGTTACATATTTACATTCATTATTTATTTGTCATAATATTTATCATTAGTTGCCAGTTTTGTAGAAATTGACGTACATAAAAAAAATGTCGATCGGAAACAATTACTAATGGGAATATCATAAATGGGAAGTTGGTATACTATAGGCAATGTGAAAATTTTGTCCAACCTTCTTCTATCTTTCAATATAGAGTAAACTCATATCATATCCATAGTTTTGCGGAGTCAACTTATAGCACAGATAATTATGTCATTGCATATTTTCACTAACAATCTGTGTATGCCAATTTTGTACGTCGAGATGAAAAATGCAAGCTAAACGGCCGACGTAGGTAAGTCAATAGCAAGCTACGTACACATTTATATTTTGTGAGAGAAGATTGCGGGATACCAGCTGACTTGAAACACATTTAGAAATCATAATGTTGAATACAGGAAAACGACATGAAAATGACAACGGAGTTTCTAAACCCTCGTAAATAACCCTACAGTGTTGGAGCAAAGGAGTTATTCGCGCGTAAAAGTTTGGGAACTCGGCCCAAGTTTTATGTTTTAACGCCGTAACGCGCGCGTAAGAGACGAGCGACGCGTTGAAGGGGCGTTGCCAACTTTATGATCTACGCTCATTGTTTCACTCACGCGAGTATGTTGGTGATCTTGGCTTCAGATCCGGATCTTAAGATTGCTTCAATATAAAAATAAATAATAACCGTCGCATAACAATGCGGTACCGGAACATCTGATAAGCGTTTGTTCACTTCAACAGCTATTAAGTTTCAGTTATGCAGAGGGGATAGACTGTAAGTGAAAAATAATTGTATATTAATTTTGAATGCCATATATACGTGGTTCGATCTTGTATAATAATATATTAATATAATTATATTATAATAATTAGGGCTAATAGGCCTTAGGCCTATAAAAGTTTTTACGTAAACATCAACAATAGGCTTTAATAATTTTAATTTGAAACAATTCGTCTTCGTGAAATTACAGACTTATTTTGTGTTTACAATATTAGTGTAACGTCTTAATGCCTCAGTTTAAAACAATCAATATTAATTATTATTATTATAGTGTGTTCCGATAATAGATTCAAATTATTTATTTGCTGTCACTTTAGAACGATTTTAAATCGTTTTAAACTGGTGTATCATTTTGGGCTTAAGGTAAGAGGTTGATTACCATCTTTCATAAATACGGGGGGAAATAGAATACTTGCAAAAACCATAATCCCTGATTTCGAGCCGGAACTTGCGTTGAATAAGGTTCCTAATAAAAGAGTATATGCGATATAGTTAAAGCTTAATTTAGCAGAATAATCGTGATTCAATGGCAATTTAACTTGCATATACTCTAATTGAGTGGATGCAACGAATGCAATTCGTGTTATTCATTTAATTGTAACCACGAAGCAACGACGCCGAACTGAAGCTAGGAATATACCAGCGAGTATTATATAACAAAACAATCAAGACGCGTCATTAAATGTATTGTTACCAATTCAGGATTACAAAAAAGGGAAACCGTGCTGCTTTCGGTCAACGATATACACGTACAGGGAACATTAGAACGTGATCCTAGTCATTTTAATGGTTTACTTGCATGCATGATATAAGTAATTCAATAAATATTGTGTATGTATACCTACTCTTAACTGCTGTATAATTTATTGTCGCACGAACGTATACTGAAATATTGTACAAATTCTATACATAGAGAATAAATAAAAATGTTATGGCATACAGGTATAATGTATTTGAGGTCATATTTGAATTGTTTAATATGCTTTTTGTGATTTATAGAGTAGCCTAAATGGATACACAAGTAATAAATATCATTCTTTCGTTCAGTGACAGTTTTTCAGTTTGATATGCTCAGCATGCATTTTTTGTTTAGGAGATACGGAAGTATGAATTGCACTACAGGAATAATAAATAATTTAAGGCCTATATCATAAAATGTGGCATGTTTTATGAGGCTGTTAAAACTTAGTTACTTTATGATGAGAGAGCTACAATTGAAAGTCGACGAATATCAATAAGCTGAAATTGAGTTGCATTTAATTTATCTACATAATATAATATGGCAATGGTTGGTACCATGTTAAAACAAACTAGGCCTAAGCTTATTCTATTAATAATAGTTATTGTACACCAAATTGTAATTTTGGGCCTGTGTTAATTTATCATAATAACCGAAAATTACTGTTATCTGGTGGGCCAGGAGTACACACTGCTGAAAGAAAACGTATAAGCTTAGGAACGTTCCAAGTTAGGCTTGGTTGCATTTTCCCTAGCTTCCACACAAGTTAATTCTCCACCAAAAACACCCGTATATCCTTGATGTAATTTTAATTTAATATGTAATAAGTACGTTTTGATCCACACTAATCAAGAAGTTGTGGGCACCGCAGTCTGGAAGTATGTAAATCAGTCAGGGTCCACTAGTATTAGCTGCTGTTAGGTATCTAGTGGACCCTGTGTAAAGGTAACATACTTCCAGACGGCGGTGGTTGTGGGTATGAGCGTGGTCCTAGCATTGTGATTGGCCTAAAACCATAAAACCTATTCGCTAGTAGGCCCTCGGTTATTTATTTCTCTTCTATGAGTACGCCTACCTATAGTTGGCGCTAGTGCGACGTAATAATTAATTTGAATCAAAAACGAAAAACGGAACATAAGAGGACTTGAGGTCTAGGTTTAATTCCGTTTAAATAAAATCACTCGGCGCAAGCACTTTTCGTAATAAATTCCCCAATGTAAAGAATATGCCTAGTTTTAGTTTTCTTAGGTCACGTGTCATTCCAGATGTTTCGAATTGGCTGTTCACTGTCGCTCGCATCGTGCGTGTCGAGATCATCTGAATCACCAGCACGTCATCGTCTCATTGACTTTGACTGCGTAATATAGCGAAACTATCCTTACCTTCGCACGATCTTAATTAGCGTTTATACCAGTACCCCGAACCATACCATGCCTCAGCAATGAGGTTATTGTGGGTGGGAAATTTAACAACAAAAAAACACGTGCTATCATGAGAATATAAACCATTTGTGAGGTTTTGATTTACTTACCTTCTCCCACTTGTGAGTGGATTTTATACAGCCCCTGATGTCGTTGTTCAAATAAGATGCAAATTCTTCCCACAGCTTCATCTCTTCAATTGTATTTCGTACTCGAGGCGATCGTGATGCCAACTCTGTATGACTATCCATAAATTCAGCCATCATTAATAATTGGTTTGGTGTAACGCGCTGCATTATTTTAAAAAATCTCCTTTCCATTTTTAGTCGATTATCTTATCGTCTTACCAAACTAGCAATGTGACTGCGAGTCTGTGACTGTGTCACCTTAGCAACAATGCAAACATGATTGATTTCACATTCATCACAATTTTTGTCTTTTAATGGCCTTCTAATCGAGATAATCTCTCGCTTTAAGAAAATGTCTTACTTAAAAGGCGGTGGTATATCGCTAGCCTTGGGCCAAGGCCTCCTGGATGTCCCTGCGCTCGCAGCTCCATTCGATCGTTATGCTCCCCGAATGTCCGATAGGAAATTTGGTGGACCTTGCTACTAGTTTCCATACAATTCTTCAGGTTTCAATGATTTTGACAAACAATTTTTTATCTGCGCCAACTACAGTCATAAACAAATGTGGTTTGAAGCAGTCTTGAAAACAAATGTAGCCTACAGCAGTGTACAGCATTTTATGTCTGTTTCAAGCCATATGTGTTTACTTTATGACAGTTGACGCAGCTAAAAATGGTTTGTCAAAAACATGGTGGCCTTTACCACTGTTTGGCCACTCTCTGGTAGTAACTTATCCAGGCTCTGTACTTGTTACATACGTAGACAGCCGAACGCTTCTCCAGTACCATGTTATTTAGAAGCTGTAGGAAATGGAAGAGGCATGTTATAACCCATAGGCCGGCAGACATATTGGGGAAGGAAAGATACGCGTAATCTCATAGTCCAGCCTACTTTGCACTCTAAATCCGAACACGATCGAGCAAGTAGTAAACTAAATCTAATACGAGTTAGCGGTATATGAAGGAATTGTTTTATCTACATTTTTATACCCATGCCAAAGGTTTCAAAATCTACTAGTGGTTTGATATGGCCTTGAATCACGTTACACTTGCGTAGTTTACTAGGAGTTTACTGCATGGACATGACTTAGCTTAGAGAAACGGTTTTACGGGAGGTGCCTTGTCATTTGGATACGCATTGATTTTGCCACACAAAATGATAGCTAATTTACCGTGGGAATTAAAGTACAATATTCCCCTCTTCAGATGATTGCTACAATAAGCGATGCGTTACAGAGGTGTTGCATTGTACGGATGTATCCTATCATATCTACCACTTTTATGTTGTCTTTTAAATCGTTTATAAATCAATTGTCCTTACTCTTTTTTTTTGTATTCACTTAAAAGAAACGGAACGTTTTTACAGTGAGCCAATTATAGAAGAAAGTTGCAAATATGTCAACCCCAATAGTTAATTAATTTCTTAGTTTTCATGTAGGCCCATTTCTAGCTCATAAAAAATATTATCCATGTATTTTAGGAATTGATGATCAAAATGCAAAAGTAATTGTAATGAGACATTTAAGACGTGCATGACCAGCCTTCCTGAGAATTTCCCTATGTAGAATGCCCAAGTTATTTGTTTTACTCGTGTTCATAATATCATACACAATTAACACATTTTTATAAGGCTAAATAAAACAGGATTTAATTTATTGAACAAATCTAAATATTCACCTTGAAGAGCACCTTAAGAGGAGGTAGGAAAATAGGATTGCTCATTTTACCAGGTTCCAAAATTGTCAGCAAATTGTTGTTGACTCTTAACATAATTTAGGTTAATATGAAATATGAAGGCACAATTTATTATACATAATTTTTTTCCCATGAATTGACTCTTCAAAATAAATATAAAATAAATTCGATTTTTGACACTTGAAGATTCTGTCAAAATGGACAAAAAACATCCAAAGAAGTTTGCATTTTCTTATTGATTTATGATAAAATTTTGAAAATGTGCGATATGATCCTACATATTTTATACATTATTAGCAATTACACACTTTTTATTCACATGCAAATATTTATGGTCCCAGGAATGGGAAAGCGCCGACCATCAAATCAATCCTGTTGACACTGCTGATCGCGACATCAGCTCGTCGAGTTTCCTGCAACCAGTTACTCGCTCTATTTCCCTGGAAGGTATAAACCACGTTACTCCGAGAACTTCGCTCAACCGCTCGCTAGAAGCGACTCAATTAATTCGTTCATTGTTGTTCTATAATTTCATACTACGTTAGTAAACAATACAGTATTATAAGCTAACAAACACTGTCATTAGGGAAGTTAAAATTATCTACGTATAATTCCGCAGAGTAAATCTTGAGCTGAATGCTGACTTTTTTAGGCAATAATGTAGAGATAATTTAATAAACGGATCTATCTTGGAGAAATAAAAAAGGTTGCCTAAAAAACTGCATGATCTATTATTAAACAAAAGGATTCCTTGTGGTGTCAGAATTCATTGTTTAGATTAGGTATTCTTGTACTCTATAGTTTGAAGTCTCACCCACCCTGTTTTAATTGACTGATCGAGAGATTGTCTGACGCTCACTTATGTTCATACATTAGCGGTGTATTTTTTGTTCGACGTGTGATGTTTGTAAAGATAACAGTTGTAAGATAATGGCCTTAAGTTAATAGCTGCTTGTTTTTGCTTATTTTATATATATGGTATGCATTGAAAGCGAAACACTGTCCAAAATACCCTGTTTTCTACTCGTCCGATATAGTGGTCCCAACGAAAGAATGCAGGTGGCTCGAAATTGTTTTCCCAACCTAACAACTTTGTCAATTTTTTACGCTAGCTCAGCGTGGATCTAGCACAGATAATTTTTGCTTACGTTGGTAAAAGATATTTCTCTTTCATACACAAAGGCGACATTCCTTTTACCGCGCATTCATTCTACCCCACCACTACCAAGCATCTGCATTCTATCGTTTTTACTAATTTATTCGTATTAAGTTTGTAAATATTAAAGATACTATTTTGCATTGAGAGTTGAACACGGACAGATATAAAATTAATTTTACCCCTTTCGTTCGTATCTCAAAATAGCAATTCGATAAATACACTTAAATTGAATACAATTGATTGTTTGAAAATGAAGCTCGTGATTATGAAAGACAACTGTTTTTAAGATTGGTTCAAATTCAAATTTCGACAATTTTAATAATAACAAAATTTGTCTATAACCAATCTTAAAGCAATAAATCAATCATTGATTCACTTTTTTAATCACAACACAAAGCACTTTAAATCCCAGCCATTTTAAATATCTTGAAATTGCAATTACCGCCAAAGATTCACATTTATTCATGATATATAATTATTATACAATCATACGTTATATTCATGAACTCATCACTTTGATTTCTATAGTTAAAAATTGTTTATTTAAAAGATAGGTCATGTCACAAATACTGCGCTACGTCCTAACTACAGAGTGATTTTTATTGTGAAATCAAAAGCAAATTGGTATAGTTAAATTAATACCTCGACATTTCACTAAATTATTTGCGCGAGCAATAACAAATTGTCCCTGACGTAATTTGCCACGTGCTGTGATATGATTATTATTTGCTTTAATAATATAGTTTCTTGCCAAAAGCCAGGAAATGGGGTCATTCTTGTCTGAAGCCTTTTCGTCTTCGTTGCAAATTTAACCAATATTCCCAAAGGTTCACAAAGAAGCCTGAAGTAGGAGGTTAACTGAGCGGATGCGATTGTTTCACAGTAAACCATGTTACACATCTCACACACAAATAACGACAATAACATGAAGACTCTTATCTCCGACCACCACACAAAACTAGACAGTCACAGTGATATAATTCCATGTTATTTTAGTCGAGAGTATAGAGAAATAACAATGACTTGTGTGTCTGGTGTCATGTGACTGTAAGCTGCTTGGGTATATTGTGGTTTGGTTATGCATGAGGGGATGTTATAAAGGGGAGGGAGGTCTTGACTTTTGTCGAATGCGGATGTTTCCGATGTAATTCTACTCGGGGTTATAATTCGTTTGGCCTCTATGAAATCTAGCAAGTTGTGAATACGATTCAACGCAAGTCGTCTGTAGGTACAGGTTTGTATGTTTCCTTCCTGCAAATTCACGCGTTATTTAATAATATAGTAATATTATTCGTAGGATGATTCTTATGTGAACATAACTAAATATATCTAAACTTGGTAGTATAGGCGACTATGACACGTGGACTGTGGAGGCACATTTTTAATGTAGGCCTGTCTAATATCCTACATTAATTTTGAGTTTTCTTTTGCAATATTTCCGTAGTTATAAGCTCATAATGGTTATTAATGAATATGCAACGAACTACTTACTAGTCTAAGTGATCTATACATATCTAACATAACCACTCCAAATTAATCAATCACTACAATTCAAAACCAATCTATGTAGGTCCTATAAAAGTAATGTATGAATATGTGAACAAGACACATAACAAGCTGAAATACACGCCAAAGCTAGCCAGAAATAATAATTGCGACAATGTTTACTGGCATAGAATATATTCTATTATATTCATTTCGTGAGAGACTAAAACCAACATTATCACAAAAGGAATCAGTATCTATTGTTGGCGTTTATACAACTTTGATAAATGCTTATTCCCCGTTGTACGGCATGATATCTATGGTTTTACACGCCCAGTCTGACTAGCCACACAATAATGATAATTGTGCGCACTTTTTGGCGGTGCACTACAGAACATTAATGTTAAACAAAGAATAATAATTGCTTTAGGGAATAGAGGCTACTAATGGGACTTCTCCCTTGAGTGTAATCAGTTAATTCTCAGCATTGCTCGCGCTAAAACGTGTTGGTCATCATTCAAAAGACAACTGATTGAAACACACATCGGACAGGGGATGGGATGTTTGAGGGGACGTTGTCAGGACAACACTGCCAATGGTAATCCTGATTGCAGGCGAGCCACAGGTTTCCCTTCCATTCACCGAGATGAATAAGTTTATTATTTGATTTCGTTTTATATTGTTCAATTGTATATCTGCACAATGTAGGCGACATGACGACTAATCCACACACGTATTATCAGCGTTTGTTTCAAGTCATTTCAGTTCGTTTCATTTTGATACAATCATACTTCTATTGTCAATAAAAAAATAGTTAATGCATTATATATTTTAAAACTTGCCTATTGCCTTATAATATTAGAAGTTATTTTAACACTGCAGCAAGTGTAACATATAACTGTGACTGCAGGCTTTTAAAACATGATTACCTTACACGATATTCGAAAGAAAATTCTCAACGATAATGATTACCACTTGATTTAATTAGATTTGTAGAGGTTTACTTGTGCTGTTCTCCCGCCTCTACGGCAGTGGAAATGCACGAGGCCTACACTCGTTCACTCGCGTCGTCACTCTTCTTACCTCTCAATACTTGTTAGTTGTTTAGCAACCGCCCATCACTAGTTTCATTCATTAATTCATTACCTCGTTTTCTTTATTATTCACCTTCTCTTTAAAAGAAAGTTTAATCCTTGTACCATGTACCTGTCAAGGAAATAAAGAACTTACTAACTTTTAGTCTAATCATTATAAGAATCCGTAAAGCGTCCGAATCCTAGACGTCTAACACGGAACACCACTTACTTACTTACTTACTTACTTACTTACTTACTTACTTACTTACTTACTTACTTACTTACTTACTTACTTACTTACTTACTTACTTACTTACTTACTTACTTATATTACTTACTAACTTACATACTTACTTACTTATTGACTTTACTTACTTCCTAACTTGCTTAATTTCCTACGTACTAAATTACTTATTGGCCCTACTTATTAGAATAATGAAAATGAGGTAATAACCATTTTTGTTAGTAAACATGGAATCAAAGGTAAAAGAACATCGCAAAATAATAATTTTTTGGTAATGTGACATAGACAAAAACATTTCACAAAATTATAAAACACAAGTATTCTTACAAACTTAAACTGGATGTGACTGTGAACTGGGACTTGTGTGTGTACTTGTGTGACTGAGTAAAGAAGCATTTCATTGCCTAAAATAGGAAACTCTTTAATAAATACCACATATTTTTCTTAATGGTTCGGTAATCACAATTACATTAATAACAAGTCTTTATTTAATTACTGAAGCTAATTATTATGAGTTAACTAAATTATGGAGATCACGTACGTTAATTTTGTACAAATGATTTAATTCCTAAAACAAAGATATTTCCAAAGTGTAATATGTAATTAAATGTAACGTTGAGCCAACATGAAAAGCCAACTTAGTTTCCCTATGATACCATGCACGGTTATTAATAACTTATAGGAACTGTGTATGTTTCCCAAACCTCTGTAGATAAATACAGACTTGATCCTCGTTCACGAGGATTCAGCCAGTGGCAAATACACCGCGTACATGCTATGTGATACCTTAATGATAGGAGAGCCGCAGGCTAAATGCTTTGGATTCAAAGCAGTGTATCGATAAACTTTCAAACGAAATGAACCAAAACCCGTTCTTGCTGTAAAGTAATGTTTTAATTTAACCAGGATATAAACGATTCCTAGAAAATATTTTAATTAATATTTCAGATATCTCCGCTACTATAAACAAACGATTTTAGTAGTCAGGCCGTAAATTAACTTCTGAAATGATCCAAGAGATTCTCGATGGTGTGCATTGAGGTGACGACGAAAAATCGTCGAATATAAGTAAGACGAAGGATGAACAAAGTATCTTGCTGTGCCAATGCTTATTGAGGCATTCATATTCTCTAGTAACGAATTTATTGTTGGTTTTTATTATTTATCGAGTGATATGCTTTATCTAAATACTGGCTTGTATGTGGAAACATGAACATTACAATTTCAAAACTATTCGAACATTATTAAATCAAATCAATAGATTAATATTAGAGATATACATCAAACATATTTTTAGAACTTCAATAGTCATAAAAAACTTAAATTTACTCTTAAAACTTACCGTATTAATTGCTGTTTTTATTAATCTGGAGATAAAAATACTCTATTTTGGATATTTTTAAATTTAAAACGGTTTCGGGCGCGGCTGACGTAAAGAATGTAAGCTACTTAAAATAAGTTCTAAACATGGTGCTGTTAATGTAGTGTTATTGTGTATCGACTTAAAGGATTAATATTCACTTGCAAAACTACAAAAATATATTTCATCCAGGCTAATAAGCTATAATTTTGAAGCGTAAAATACTAAAAATGCATTTACTCGTGGAAATATTTCCAAACTTCATTTACGGCAAAAGCAAAAATCTCTCTAAAGAAATAACAATGCGGCGATCTTTATGCCCTCTGACATAGGGGTTTTGGTCATAAAAAATACTGTCCAGGATTGACGTACACTTATCATTGATCTTTTCTGTAAACAGTTTATTTTGTAATTGTAATTAGGGCTTGCGATTTAATGCGAAAAAGGGATGTAATTTGAAGTGTAACATATTTGTGCGTGTTTTGGAGTATGTGCATAGTTGCAAGACATACATTTTTAAATTGCCATTTTAGGTTGGTGCTGTAACTGTTGTTATTAATTTTAGCGTCACTGTGTAACAAGAAATGGCAGTTTAAAACCGATTTATGAAATTATCCAAAACGCAAATTTTCAATAATATCATAATTAAAAACAGAAACCATAAGATATAATATTTTAAATAGTTATTTTATTTTAGTATTGTTCTATAGAATATGCAATACAAATTTTTATTTTTTATAATATAAGTTAATATATTATCATCAGGCTAGCATCAAATTTTATCGCTCAATGTTGCGGTGTGATAAATATTTTTTTAATGCAATATTTTGCTTTTACATAAAAAATATGGGTCATTAGGCCTAATAAGTTAATAACGACAAAAACAATTCTCCCAACAAAATTGAATTACGTTACTCAGATATAATTAGTTGGTTTCACCTCTAATTATTTTAAAAAAATGCCTTAACTCAATAAACAGTTGCAGGAAGGATTTAAAGCACTATATTATTACGAGAATATTTTCCAATAAATGTACAATTCTATGTATTAGATTTTCATGAATTTTTTCAATATGACCGATTTTCTTACATATCATTACTCTCTCTCGATTTTGCACAAATTCTGTGGAAAGTGAGTACTAAATTTGAATATGGGTACAATAGTAGATAATGAGTCTAATAGACCCCGCGTCAAGAAGTTACTGACACACCCTGCCCCGAACCCTATAACAACCGTTCGACTAATTTCATTCAAATGACTTCATAAGAAGTCGATGGTAAAAAATCTCCCTCACAGACGAATGTTGTTTTTCCACGGATAATAATTACCGTGGGATCTGATACCGGGTTGATCTGAGAGCGAGATATCAAAGAACACGAGGTAGTCAGTTTGAAACGTGCCCGAGGTTGACTTTGACGCGTCCTGCCAGGGTAGGGCATACACGGCAGATTGATGCGTCCTGCAAGGGTAGAGCATACACGTCAGGTTGACGCGTCCTGCAAGGGTAGAGCATACACGGCAGCTGAGTAGGGATGATAGAGACTAGTCCTGATGACGGATCCTCTCGTTACAATTAAGTAATTGGTAAGTTTGAATAACCTCCTTAACCAGTCTCCCGTGCCCTAACACTAAGCCAAGAGCAGCTTAATACTATCACTTAATTAAGAGCCACTGTGTGCTGTGTTACGATTATTCCAAGTGAATTAACAATCCAGTTTACACTACAGGATTAAGTAATCAATATACTAATTGTGATTAAATGTTGTGCATAATAGAATAGCTACTACATTCATGCATCGTACGGACGTTAACATGGGTAGGTTTATTGGCGTGAACCTTGATGTCCGCAGTCCGCGTATTAGCCGTGGTCGGTTAGGCGTTGGTTTGGTACTCCATGCCTTGTGCGTTGACGGTGTGCACACGAACTTAATAATTTGCATTTTATTTTAGCATTTGTGATCCAACTCGCATATCATCATTGGCAATAAATGTGTCTTAAAGAACACACATATTCGTGTACAGTTTTAAATTGCACTGTGATAACAAAGCCTATTAACCTTTTTAAAGTAAAACGCCATTAGCCAATAACAAAGCCAATTTTGTTTTAGATACAAAGCAACAAACAAGCAAATGAGGACTTCGTTGCTTCACAAGTCTATGTTTTATGTTATTTCAAATTCACAGAAAAGCCAATTATTGCAAATGTCGTGAAATTAATCTGTTGATTTTCATCATTGCTCTAAATCAGATTGAGTGCATCTCAAGTGGAAGTGCTGATTCAGTTACGAACTAAACTAGTTTAGTAGTGATTTGCGTATTTTACTACAACTCAATATCAATCACTGGCCTAAATCACTTCAATGCATGCTACTGACGCAGATAATAACATGGAATATACGCTCCTTACATGGGGATCTGCCTATAGTTTGGTAGAAGTGTCTATTGTCCATCAGCATAATATTCCTATAATAACTAATTTTTTGTTACCATGATTACATTTTCGGGGTGTTGGTGGTCGGAATAGAAAGGGAACAACCCCAAAAAAGAGATTTGAACGCTAGAACTCGGCGATATGTTCTTCTACATTAACGAACTAATTCGTCACAAAGAAGAATGAGGTATGGAGCAACTTCTACCGACGTTGTTGGTTGATAAAAACCATCACTTGTTCGAGGGAAAACATACTGGAAACTCCCCCACAAAGAGATAGCGGTCTACGGTGTTAGTTGGATGGACATGAACATTCCATCACTATTGACAGTTCAAACCAGATTCGATAAAATGTCATCATTGTTTTGCGATGAGTCGAAAGTTTTGGATAGTTTAACTTTGGATAGTTTAATGAGAGCGAAACGCTTATACATAATTTAACCCTCGGGCCTAATTTATTTATTTATTTATTTAATGTCTATCCTATTCAGTTATAAAAACTGATTTACAAAGGAGGACAACTAAATAAATCTAATTACATAAATGCAGAAACAACAATAAACTACATTTTCGTAAATATTTGAAATAGTAGCATTACAACAACAATGCATTTAAACACAACAATTTTGGTAACAAATTTTTAAAAAAAATATTATATTATGCATACCCTGCCCACATTGTGATTCCTTCTGAACGTGTTGGCAATGTTAATTTGTAATGTATCATATAACGTATTCTAAAAAAAGAGCTTATTGGCTCGGAACAATATTAAAACGCAAATTAAAAAACTTATAACCAAGGCCACTTTTTACTTAAAAACGAATTTTCGGGTGAACCTTCATCACTCATCATCCTGCATCAATATGATGGTGGGTGAGGAAGGTTCACCCGAATTTTTTTATTCAAGTAGTGGCCTTGGTTCTAAGGTTTAAATTACGTTTAAGCATCATGACGTAATTGAATTTATTTTAACAAAAGTAAGGACATCACCTCGGTCGGCGTATGAAAATA
Organism: Sweltsa coloradensis; assembly: GCA_024449915.1. Lineage (NCBI taxonomy): Eukaryota > Metazoa > Arthropoda > Insecta > Plecoptera > Chloroperlidae > Sweltsa > Sweltsa coloradensis. Next base: position 14,960 of record JAMZAV010005087.1, read on the forward strand.
ACGTACAAATCATGTCGAGGGGTTGGAAAACTCGACCTTTATAAATCAGTTTTTAGTTGAATAGGATTGTTGTTAAATAAATAAATAAATAAATAAAATCAATCAATTAACAGCTTTTGGTTTCCAATTAAGATTTTATATAAATGTCGCGATTTGATTTGGATTTTTTTATGCCTGTTTTATTTTAAGGCTTTTTTTGTTTGTTGTCAACACCATAACTAATCTGTGTCAACACTCGAATCCCGCATTTAGGAAAGTAGTTTGCTGCATGCACTTATTTCATGCCTTGTTAGTTGTTCCTGACGAGAATCTCTGCACTCCTTGCCAGGGTGTAGTCCCACAATCACGAACTCCTTCATCCCTATTAGTCAATCTCATATCCTGTAGGATGGGATGGGAAGTGCTTAAAGTCGAACCAGCTCGTTAGACACTCGGTCTTTGCGAGGCGACAACATCAAAGTGGGTTCCGCCTCAGGCTCTCGCGCTCTACGCCTAGAACTAGACATCTTTACAGTCGGTCATTCACTAAATAATCTACCTTGGAGCTTTGATATGAGTACTTAAAATTCAGATCTATATCTCGGTCTCACTAGCGCGTAGTAACGTTTTCTAAAATATAGGGTTGACCCGTCTGGGTCCAGGATAGAATTTCATTCAGGGTATTCCTCTGCTGAATGAAAATGGCGAGAAAGGAGGCAAAGATCATCTCGCTAACATCAACTAGCGTGTAGAGGAGGTTTTACGCCCGATACGAGAGGAGAGTTCGACAACCCCCCTCCCCTTGACGACTTCCCGGACGAAGACGAAGACGAAGAACTCTTAGATTGTGGAATTGCATTGAAATAAGTATTTTATTTAAAATTATCAATTTGACTTCCACTGCTGTTGGTAGTTTAAGAAACATTCTTGCAGTTTAGGTAAATAAGTAATTTTGTGATATTTTCACACGGGTGTAAGTGTGTAAAGTATGAAAAGTTAGTTTATGAAAAAAAAAAGTCCAAAAAACTAAAATGATCTTCCGAACAATAACCGCGGTAATGTTCTATTACTGGAAATGCTTGATCTAACTTATTTAATTTCTTCGCCATCACCTTAATATTGGCACTTGTCAGCGACCAAATACACTAATTTGAATACATTTCTACCATCACCGTTTGTTTCTGTGCATCTAAGCTTTGTGCAGATGTAACAGTTAACTAGGAAAACGCTTAATTCCCGCCGCGTTGTTGGATGAGCGTAATTGGTGCATTGAGCTGCCATGTGTTATGCGGATTTTCTGTTGTTCTTTGAAAAAATCATTACTAAGTAGGAATTTTTTTTTAATTAATTTAAATTAAATAAAAAATTAACTTCAATTTTAAATTTTTCGTAATTTAAAAAAAAAATCGTAAAATAGCGATTTTCATAAGAAATAATTGTTTGATTGCGCTCAAATTTAACACGAATATATTAATTCATAAAATTAAGGTTCTGTGAAAAAATCATTACAATAGGATAAAGCATGTAGGTGTTGTAAGTCAAAGAATTGTTTAAAAAAGGAAAAAACCCGTAAAATTTTGATTTTCATTGAAAAATATTTTTCGATTGCGCTCAAGTTTCACACGAATATCTCAATTCATAAAATTAAGGTTCTGTGAAAAAATCATCAAAATCGGATAAAGCATGAGGTGTTATAAGTCGAAGAAGTTTTTTAAAAATCGAAAAAAAATCGTAAAATTGCGGAAATAATTTTCCGATTGCGCTCAAAAACGTGGTAAGTTCAGAGATTTCGATGGTCTCCAGAAAATTTCATCGCAATTGGAGTATCGGTTTAGCCGGAATCGTGTTATCAAACACACAAAAATACAAAAAAAAAACATTCCAGATTTTTTTCTCCAGTGTAGTGAAATGGAATCTTCGCTTCGCTCGTAGCGAGCGCTCGCTACGCTCATCCAATCAAATAATTATTTCAAAAATAAATAAAAGTTTCCAAATTAATTAAAAAATAGAATTTGGTGTCATCTATATAGTTAAATAATTGTCGATTACCTATACACAACTGTATGTTTGTAAGTATCCATGTAGCTAAAGCCAATACGAACTATATGCAAAGTGTCATATCCATCGGTCGCATGTGGACTGAGGAAATGCGCATTTGCTAATTGCCAAATGTGGACGTCTCTGCCTCTTAATGGGTATATATACCCACCAGTTCGGAATAATCCGTTGATCTGCCAAACCGAGAATTAGAAACTATCCCCATCTTTTATTCCTCATTAGCCCCCGTGTACCACGCCCTGTGATCCCTAATCTAGGTGGAGATATTTTACGGGTCGTTCCGACGCCCAAATCGCAGGTAGGCCTACTAAACGGCCATTTTCCTCCTGTTACTGCTCTTCCTTCACTTAATCTGCGCTTATCTTGCCATTAAAAACCGAGGTCCGTATATAATTACGAGCTAACGCGAAACAAAACATTTTCATTTAGATAAAGTACCACCTTCGCTGGATTTCTTTGAATAAAGAATTATTTATAAGAGAGTTGCGTTTAATTTTGGACGAAATGGTTGTAATTGATGTAAAAATTAGAAAGGTACAAGAAAATTTGATTTAATGGTATTTAATGAATCTCCATGACAAGTTATGTGAGTCGAAGAGCCAAGTTTGATGACTGTGCGAGTTTCTTATTTTATTTTCTGTCTCCAAGACAAATTATATTTTCCTGTGTATATGGTGTCTATATTTGTCATGCAAATATGATTGTAAGGATTTCAATTAAATTTCTTAAACGAATTTGTCGTAGGCGGATCAGAATAAGCTGAACTACTTTAGAAAACTCATTGGAGCATCGTCTTGAATTAGATTAGAATTGTTTGCCTTCGTTATAGGTCTAATTTCTAAATGACTTTCGGCTTTCATCGATTCTTGTTTGAATAAAACAATTAACTTGCTAAGGAATTACTTAATAATTTTTATATTGCATACATACAACGCAAACCCGCGTTCAATACTCACTTGTAAGATAAATTTAAGACTTGCAATGTCCCTCGAACTTGCAATAATCCCGTTCGGTTTCAACTAAAATAAGGAATCTTCTTCGGTTAAATCATGAATTTCGTGTTTATACGACGTTTTATGTTTGTTTCCTCTGCTCTTAGCCTACTTGTCTCGAGTTCAAACAACATTATATGTTTGTTGTCGTTTGGTTCTTTTACCAATACCTTCTAATGGTAAAGTTTCTAAAATTGTACTATGAGCTATTCTCGATCTTTGGATGCTGCTGCTCGGATCTCTTTTATGGGTGAATATATAGAAAATCCAATGCTAATCACTTAAAATTACCCAATGAGTGCAGAGCTCTCGGCAAATTGCGCTAACATTTGAGAGCGCAAATTTTCTTGTGTGTATAAGAAATTAAATCGACATTAATTTCCTTATTTTCATAACTTGCAAGGACTATCCTAGTTTGGTTTCATTATAATGCTCACGCTCCAAGCTGTAATTCGCTGTTTCATTCTTTTGCACAAGGAAATACAGAAATTAAACACTTTTTAAAAACATAAAGGTTTTGAAATACTTTTGTTCAAACAACACATTTGGAGTACGGACATCGATATGGTTGTTGTTGGAAATGTAGACTTAAAAGATGAGATGGCAGTGGCCATTCATTATATTTCAAAGGCATTTGTGCGCTTGTTTTTTATTTGTGTATTCTCAAAAGGCCCTAGTTACGAGCAACTTGATCAAACTAAATTGTAGAGCTTTTTCCTTTGAATAAAGTAAATTTAGTATCAATATTCATATTAAAACTTGTCACAGTTCATTTTAGTTGTAGAACTTTAACGGGTAGTTATTGTTTTGTAACATTTTTGGTGACCCCGACGTGATTTGTGATAGTGGTTTGATATTATGGATCGACTCAAGAAGATGCGTACGCCTGTGCGGGCTTCGTTTACCAGGACACTACATGAGGTCAAGCAGGAGCTTGCTGAAGCTTCCCCAGATGAAGACACCTTGTCTCTGAAGTTAGCAAAACTGGAGAAGGTTATGACCGATCTGAGGCAGCTGGACTCTAAATATTTAGAAAGTCTTCTGGATGATGACTGTAGTGACGAGGATTATTCCATGGAAAGCGAAGCCATTGAGGGCTATGAAGATCGTCTGGCAGAGGTAAGGAGTAAAGTTGGTAGAGCTCTCACTTATGTAAATAGAGATGTCAGTGTACCAACGTGTGGGGTTGACAGCCGGTCCAATCGGACATTTACTCTACCTAAGATAGAACTTAAGAAGTTTGATGGTGAACTGACAGGGTGGTTGACATTCTGGTCACAGTTTAAGAAAGTGCACGAGGACACCGAGATTCATGATTGTGACAAATTTCAGTATTTGGTCCAGTCAATGATAAGTGGAACTCGTGCTAGCGAGCTTGTCGATAGCTACCCTCAGTCAGGCGAAAACTATGCGAGGGTAATAGTTGCACTGAAAGAAAGATTCGGTAAGGAGGATCTCTTAATTGAAGTTTATGTTAGAGAGCTGCTGAAGTTAGTAATCAGCAACGTCTCTAACAAAGAGAAACCAACGCTTTCCAGCATCTTTGATAAAATAGAAGGTCAGTTAAGGGCATTAGATACACTGGGTCTGACTACCGATAAATGTGCTGCAGTACTATTTCCTCTTGTAGAGTCAAGTCTACCTGATGAAACTCTTAGGGCTTGGCTGAGAAGCTCGTTATCGTCTCGAGGAGCGATACACGGTGGGACAGGTGAAAATCGCCTATCGTGTCTAATGGAATTCCTCAACAGAGAAGTTGAAAGCGAAGTGAGGATAGATCTAGCCAAATCTGAGTTTGTACCGGTACATGGAGCTAGAGACATGAAGAAAGGGAACAAGACTAAACATGACGTTTATGATCTTGTTGTGCCTACAGCTGCAGGGCTATTTAATGGCGATAGTGTGAAGTGTGTATTTTGCGAGAAACATCACGAAAGTCGTGATTGTGTTCGGGCACAAGACATGTCCATCGCCGATAAGAAACACAAACTCACACAGAATAAATGTTGTTTTACTTGTCTCCGCTCTAATCATGTATCCAAGAAATGCAAAGCTGTCATTAGATGTTCTCTGTGTGCTAAGAAACATTTGGTTTTGATGTGTCCTGAATTGCCTTCTCATAAAAATATGAGAAGTCTCATACCTACGTCTACTAGTGTGGAGAAGACAGTGCAAAGTTCAATGTCAAACCAGATCTGTACAAGTGACATTGTTCTTATGACTCTGTTGGTTGATGTTGTTACTAACGGAGAGTCAAGGACAGTTAGAGCTCTTATTGATACTGGATCTCAACGCTCGTATGTACTGAAGTCAACAGCAGATCAGCTTGGATTTGTATCTCATGGTAAGGAGACAATCACACATTCATTGTTTGGTGGTACCAACACCGAGCCCAAGTCTCATGATAAGTTTCAACTCCAACTCTCGAAGCCTGGGAGGTTATCTAGTAGGCCTATTTCCATTGATGTCCTAAGTCAAAGTAAGATTTGCGGGAAAATACCACGAGTTGCTAAAGGAGAATGGATGAATCAATTGAGAACTAATCATATTTGGGTTAGTGATATAGGAAAGGGTAGGCCTAGTGACATTGAATTGTTACTTGGAGCTGATGTATACGGACAGATACTCACTGGACGTATATACAAGTTGGACAATGGTATGACAGCAGTAGAAACGGAACTAGGTTGGACGCTGATGGGACGTATTAGAACCCAGGCTGAAGATACAAACGTATCAATGTTAGTGACATCTATGAAAGTCAGTGATGCATCTGTTGCAGAGTTATGGGAGCTAGAATCCATTGGTATTAGCGATCCTATAGAGAGGGTTACCAAGGAAGAAGCCGCGGCTGCAACGAAAGATCATTTTCTGAAAACAGTGTCGCGCACAGAAGAGGGGAGGTATCTAGTGGCTTTACCCTGGATTGACGGTCACCCCCCTCTACCTACAAATAGGGAAGTTGCCGGAAAAAGGCTTGTTGTTGCCTCAAATAAATTAAAGAAAGAAGGGAAACTGGAACTTTACGGGAGAATTTTTAAAGACTGGCTTCAAGAAGGGATAATCGAGGAAGTACCTGATGCGGAGATAGAAACACCAAGTCACTATTTGCCTCATCGTCCAGTTTTCAAGCCAGATAGTCTCACAACGCCAGTTCGCCCTGTATTTGATGCATCAAGTAAATGCAACAAGTCACCCTCCCTAAACGATTGCCTGGAGAAGGGATCGAACCTCATAGAGTTAATACATTCAATGATAACAAGATACAGAGAGAAGAAAATTGGAGTCACTTCAGACATTCGTAAGTCCATTGTCATGATAGAAATACACAAGAAGGACAGAGATTTTCTGCGGTTTTTATGGTGGGAGAGTGATTATGAAGCGCCATTTAAGGTGTTCAGACACAAAAGAGTAGTTTTTGGACTCAACTGTAGTCCATTCTTACTTGGTAGTGTCATAGATTATCACTTGAACAACCAAGTACCTGAAGATAAAAGTCTCATTGCCAAGAAACTTCAAGATTCGCTCTATGTTGACAATTGTGTAACTTCCGTCGATACAGTAGAAGAAGTTTGCCAATTTCGGGAGGAATCAGTAAAACTGTTTGAAGACGCTAAGATGGACCTAAGAATGTGGAAATATTCGAAAGATGAAGACTCTGAAATGGAAGACGGCAGAATAACTTCTGTTTTGGGGTTGAATTGGGATCGTCATCTGGACAGTTTGAGTGTTGATATACCCAGCATCGAATCTGTTCAGGAAGTGACAAAACGAACAATTTTATCTATGACTCAAAAGATTTTCGACCCACTAGGAATATGTTGCCCAGTAATACTGCTACCAAAACTAATACTGCAAGAAATGTGGATTAGTAAGATGGGATGGGATGTACTCCTGGATGAAGAATCTACAATGAAGTTTCTAAAATGGCTAAACGAGATTCGATTCTTATCGAATATTAAAATTCCAAGACACATAGCGAACGTAGGAAGCTATGTGAGTTCACAGTCGTTCCATACGTTTTGTGATGCAAGTGGATATGCATATGCTGCAGTAGTTTTTCTCAGAACAGAGTCGTCTGAGGGAGTTACTGTACAACTTATACAAGCTAAATCAAGAATAGCCCCGCTGAAGAAATCAACAATACCTCGATTGGAGTTAATGAGCTGTCTAATTGGAAGTCGCTTATCGGAATCAGTACAGAAATCTTTGCATATAGAAGACAAAACTGATTTCCATTTTTGGAGTGATTCAACGACAGCGTTAGCATGGATACGGAGGAATGATGAATGGGGCACTTTCGTTGGAAATCGGGTAAAAGAGATATGCAATCTCACTAAACCGGAAAATTGGAGGCACGTACCAGGCTCTCTCAATCCTGCTGATCTTCCATCCAGAGGATGCAGCTCACAAGACCTTGTACATTCGAGATGGTGGGAGGGACCGGAGTGGCTCAAAGAACATGCTTCACAATGGCCAGTGGGAGAAACTAAATTCAACGAGGAATTAGTGTTCTCTGAACAGAAAAAGAAAGTAATGAACGCCATGCACGTGACAACCGGTGAAGACGACCCATGGAACATAACAAGGTTCTCATCATACAATCGGTTAGTGAAGGTCACAGCATGGATGCAGAGATTTATTAACAAGTCTCGCAAGAAGATTAGTGCCAAGGGTGCACTGACAGTCGACGAGCTCAACGCAGCAGAAAGAGATCTACTAATCAACATTCAACAGGAATCTTTTCGTTATGAAGGAGAAGTGGCTTGCGGTCTTCAAGTATTTAAAGGGGTAGACGGACTATTACGAGTGAAGACAAGACTCGATATGAAAGATGATATCATTGATTTCATATTCCCTGTGCTACGACCGTCCAAACATCTAGTGGTGAATATGATCATCAGAGAAGAACATCTCAAGAACAGTCACGCAGGAGTACAGTTTCTAATGGGAAAATTGCGAGAAAAATATTGGATTGTGAAAAGCAGACAAACAATAAAAAGAATCTGTTTGAAATGTCCAAGATGTAGAAGATTTGCAGCCAAGAGTTCAACGACTTACCCAGGTCCATTACCTCAAGACAGAGTAACCACCGCAGCAGTGTTTCAGATTGTTGGAGTGGACCTAGCTGGCCCAATGTATCTTAAGGATAAGAGTAAAGTTTGGCTAGTGTTGTTTACATGTGCAGTATACCGAGCTATTCACTTGGAACTTGTAAGCTCACTCAGCACTGAGGCTTTTATTCAGTCAGTAAGAAGATTTGTGGCTCGCCGAGGAAGGCCCACTACGGTCTATAGCGACAACGCGACCAATTTTGTTGGGTGTGCTAATGCTCTTCAAGAGTTGGACTGGGATAAGGTGAAGAATGAATTCGCAGTGGACAAGATTCACTGGAAATTCAACCCTCCATCAGCAGCATGGTGGGGAGGATGGTGGGAGCGTCTCATTCGCTCAGTAAAAGGAATACTCAAGCGCGTGCTAGGAAAGTCTTCTTTGAACTACGAAGAGCTTTCTACAGTATTGTGTGATGCTGAGGCAGTCATCAATGGGAGACCTCTCACCTACATTACAGACAACATAGACGATTTGATACCTTTAACTCCGGCGATGTTTCTGAATGATATTCGCGAACAGAACGTGCCAGATTTAGATATGTTGGAATCTGAAGGTTTCCAACGCCGTTTCCGTTATAGACAAATTGTCCGTGACCATCTACGAAGCCGATTTAGGAAAGAGTATTTGGGACAACTGGTACAACGCGGGAAGGCAAGTGAACGACACAGGAAACTATCAGTCGGCGAGATTGTGCTTGTGGGAGCCGACAATAAAAAGAGACTGGACTGGCCAATGGCAAAAGTGTTGGATCTTCTACCCGGCAATGACGGATACGTCAGAGTGGCTCGGGTGAAGACGCAGCATGGAATCTTGGTGCGTCCTATACAACGGTTATATCCCCTAGAAGTGTCAAATCTTCCCGACCTACAACGCAGTGAAGATGATGCAATTCGCACACGAGCCGCAAGAGTGATGTCAACATACCACAGTAGACTATCATGGTCAAAATATTATTGTTTCATTTGCTGTCATTATTATGTCAAAATGAAAGGTGGGAGTATGTTGGAAATGTAGACTTAAAAGATGAGATGGCAGTGGCCATTCATTATATTTCAAAGGCATTTGTGCGCTTGTTTTTTATTTGTGTATTCTCAAAAGGCCCTAGTTACGAGCAACTTGATCAAACTAAATTGTAGAGCTTTTTCCTTTGAATAAAGTAAATTTAGTATCAATATTCATATTAAAACTTGTCACAGTTCATTTTAGTTATAGAACTTTAACGGGTAGTTATTGTTTTGTAACAGTTGTAATTAATTGTCTCCCACTATAACGTTGTCCCTGTTTTTTTTTTGCAAACAATGTGTGCACGTTTGAAGTAGTGCCCAATTACTTAAATTTCACTTCGAATACATTAACAGCAGCTATAGCAGAAACATGTGATATTAATATCAACGTTGGAAAAAAATAATATTTTGTAGAATCTTCTACGAGTTTCTAATCGTGTTCTTGATAATGAATCTGTTTAGGGATGATCGTGGGGCTTGAAGCCTTTCCCCTGGTATTTTTAGTGCCTGGTGCAATACCACCTATAATCTTGATGTGAGTCACAGTTGGGCGATGGAAAGCGTCTCTGTTATTAATTATTAATTTAAACAATTTGTTCGTGTCCTATGTTTTAGATGGTGACTTTTACTGAAATTATGTACACCAAAGTTTATCAAATTTATTATTTTAATATCCAAGTGAAAAATAATTTACTTGTCTCCAGTTTAAGTATTAAATGAGTTGAAAAATAGATTGTCATCAATTCGTCGTGGTATTCTCTTCGATGCTACAATGTTGAAATCGAGCTAGAAGATACTCCCTATGGCAACTCTATTATCACAACATTATCCAGTCCAGGATTGTTACACTACGTTTTATTTCAAGAGTGCCCAGCATTTGCTTCAGGTAAACATAATTGTATCGCACATTACGTGCAGATTTCTATAACAATATGTTAATGAAGATTCATTTTCTTGATGATAACAGTTAAGAATGAAAAGGGCATGTTTATAAATGATCGAAGATTACAGTAACTTCTTTTGGTAGGGTGGAATAGAGGAATACTATAAGGTTGTAAAGATAATGTCAACTACTGAAACCAGTACGTATTATTTCCAAACTTGCTCGTTCTGCACTAGGCGAAAGTCTGACCGAAAGCCAAATTTAAAAAAATGTGAATAATGTGTGTCTACACTACAAACAGAGTAGTGGTAATTTGTATATAAGTGACAATGTTTCTCCACACTACAAACATTGGTGATAACGTGTCCTTGTGGAAGGTAAAGTGTCTGCAATACAGCAGTCCAAGACAAAGACATAACCGATAATCCAACGGTCCAGCAGAGTCTGCCTCAATCACAGCGCCTCTCAATTATTGATTGAGCGTGTGCGGTTTATATCTCCTCAACATGTCACCATAACGCCCGTAATTTAATAGTGATAGACACGGCCCGTGGATCCCATTTCAGAAATTGAAGGCAAGATTTGAGACAGTTATTTACTGCCGGTTTCCGCGCGTGTAATGGTGATCAGGGGAGACACAAACGATGATCGTTAGACAAAAGACTGTTGGAGGCAATCAGCGGCGTCGGAACCGGGGGGGGGGCAGGGGGGTAGCTTGCCCCCCTGAGCTTACTGAGGGGGGGCGAAAGTATCTTCTCGCCCCCCCCCCCCCTAGAAAAATGACAAATTATCCATTAACCAAAATACGCGCGTTTTTCGTTTTGGTTCATCTTTTATCTTTTCTTTTTTACGTTCAGGAAAGCCCCATAACTACTTCTAAAACATAACACAAAATAGGTATTTAAAAAAAAAATTGCCTGCGGCGCTATTGTGGTGGGCACCCCCTCCATTGCGTTGTTCGTCCAAGCCCCCCCCCCCCGAAATATATTTCAGCATACGCCACTGACTCAAGAACACTAGTTGCATATTATGTAACCATATGTAACTATGTATGGAAGCATGTACTTTTCCTGGTAAAGTTCGCCCCCCTGGAAAAATAGACTTCCGACGCGCCTGGAGGCAATTATAGGCGTTGTGTTTGTAGCGGTTACGTGACATTTCCGTCTGGTTAAGACGTATGTTGCTGGCCGATTTTAAACCTTTCGCCCTGAAAAAAAAAACCTGAATGCCCGTAGCAGGTCGTCAGTTCTGTCAAATTTATCATCATCATTCTCCTGGGCTAACTGTGCTGGTGCAATGTGGCATTCTACCCATTACAAAAACAATCAAGACAACATTTTAATTGGATTTTTTTTGCGAATTGGAACTTTTAACGCGAATTATAATAAAAAGCCTCTCCAATTATAGCGGATTCTCAAACGAACATGGAACAACGTTTTTATCAAGGATTAGAATTTTCGACAGAACAACCAAAAGAAGATTCGAAATCAAACAATCACCTGCTTTGTAAATATTGTAATAAGCTCAAATTATACTCATCGAAGCTAAAGAAAGCTACACATCACAAAATAACGAGGAACTACGTATTGGTTAGTCATCACGAATTCTATTATTGGCTGGATCTCAATCAAACATTGTCCTTTATAATTTTAATAGGAATCAAATCAGACTGGTAAATAAAAATGTTTATCTCAAAGACGTGGAATAACAATTTCTTGCGAAATATGAACATTCTTACTGCTCGGTAGGCAAACTTCCTCTATTGTATACTATGCATAATATGTCAGTCATTCGCCTCTTTCTATGACAGAGATCTCTGGAGGTTTAGCCAAATCTAAATCAGGGGCCAAGCCAAGCCTTAACGAAAAAATACCAAAACGGAAAAATATACTGATAATCTCAATGAACAATCAGTCCATATTTTTTCTTTTATTATTTTTCTTTTTTCTTATTATAATTCAATGGATTCAACCATCGATAATATTTTGTAAACCCATATAAAGAGTTTTCATCAAAATCGTCACGTTTGATCCAGTGAAAATAACAAATATGAGCATTAAAAAAATACATTTGTGTTTAAAGTCTAACTCACTCAGTCACAGAACTAATTTTCAGTGGGGGACATTAAATCTTAAGTAGACCAAGCTAACCCTGTAGGCGCCAATACCATTGGCATTCAGCAGTATGAAACACGATTCAATCAGGCTGGGTACGATTCCACTTGGAGACAGTGCAAGAATCAACAAGGTTGATTCGGAACAACATTTTAATTCATTATGTGAGACGTTGCTACGACGGCTCCATAGTCGTCCATTTACAAATTCCTAAGCCAAGAACTGATGGACCTAAGTCCAAATCAGAAGTTAAATTTCAGACATGATTTAAATCATTTAAATACTGAGAATACATATTTAATTTTATTGTAATATAAAAGACAGCCCAAATCCGGTGTGCGCCTTTCAATAGATAACAAAAATGGTTAAAAGTTGAAATGATAAACAACCCTTTCTTTGGCGAAAACTTCCTCGTTAATTTTCTCTACCATTTTTAATTCACATGCCTTGTATAAGCTCTCAAACAAAAAACGCATTTTTTCTCAAGAAGATCCAAAACCCAACTGTAATGTTGAACCGAAATTGAAGTAAAACAAAAATTATCTTAATTAACTTAAAAACTTAAACGTTAGCTTTTATAACGAACACTGGCAATACAATCACACTTAATAATTTAATCCAAGATACAATAATCGTGAGTAATTTTAGCTTGGAAACAAGTGCAAGCATGTAAAAAGTTGGCTTTTGTAACTTTGTTGCCTCGTTGTTGGTGGAGTGGCCATCCCTGACCAGCTTATCGCGCGCTGTTACTTAGATCCTAGGAACCTTGCGGAACGTAAAGCCTACGTGCTTTATTAGCACACTTAATCATACTTTTCCTTTAATGCTTCCTAAACTATGAATCTCAGATTAATCAAGGCGAGAGTGCTTACTTACTTCCTTTCAACTATTTTTTGCAGTACTTTGTGAAACAGTTTTATCAGGAAAGAACCCATATTAATTAGGAAAAATGCATACATTTTTAAACGATTTTCATGGACCCGCTTACCTCAATATGATTAATTATTCTTTATGGAAAAATAAAGAAATTAATAGACGTGATTAAAAAAGTAAAAGTTTCGAACAACTGGGAGTCATGCCCAAAGCGTTTGCCTACTTTATGACAACTAAATAACCTAAATGGTCCAATTCCTTCGTATATATTTTTAATTATTACGTGATTTTTTTGGTGGGGGAAAAGCGTGGATTTTCTTTACAAATAAAATCAATTCTGAAACAAGAAAGTTCAAGCAATGCATTATTTACTCATAAATCACCACTCATCGTTTCGAATAGAAACATTTTACAAGGACACATACGAATCTGAATGACGCAAGCTTTACACAGGTGGAGTATATTATGTCTCCAAATCAGATGGCGCAAATAAACGAAGTCAATTTTTAGCTGCGTCTCCTCCTCGTAACTTTATCAAGCATGTACTATTGCCTACTTTATCTCTTCCAGTAACTGAACCAGCCCTTCCAGGGCTTTTCAGCTCTATGAGAATTTGAAGCTATTTTAAAAAAAAAGGCCCCGCGGCAACTCCTTTGATAAACACAGCCGTACATCCTTTCAGGCTCATTCGGAGTGACTCACGCATACCACATTGCGTTTGAGACCGAATTTTCCAAACTGTTAATTTCTCTTAGTCATGAGAAACGTTTTTCTTGTTGTAACTTCAAGGATAACATTAATTGGTGGCTTATCAAAGGGGCTTTACACGGATATTTAAACTAATCGAGATAACAGGACTTCGCAGGTTATTCTACATTGTTGAATGTTTCGAGCTGCAACTAAGTTACTTGAAATATCGTATATATGCATGTAGCTCCATCATTTCAACAACGACGTGATATACAAGACCAGAGATGAAACCATGCTGTGGTAAGTATACTGCGTAAGACGAAGCACCTTCAAAATTTTAATAAAGAAGACGAGTATAAGATGTTATCCCTTGAATGCGCCCCCCCCCCCCCACAGCACCACATTCAACTGCCTTCTCAAATCACTCCCGTCTGCAACGTGAACGGGGAAGTGCCGTAGGCAATATAACTTCTAAATCTTGTACAACGCACATATTAAGTAAATGATACGATAGGCAAACATTTGGTTACATGTACGCGAATCGGATTTTCGTATTTGATAATGTACTCGAAACTTAATTTCAACTTGGAAAACTATCTCCTTTGACTATACGTATTTTGCAGCAAATAAGGAAATTTGTGCTTATGAATTGCGAATTGTTAATGATTAACGTACTTGTTGTATATGTTTAGAATTTTGTAAATAGAAATTAAATAAATTCATTGTCAGCTATGAAAAAAATCGGTTTATTGGTAAACAAATTTGAGCTGTATAGAGATTTCAATTTTTTGTCCATATAAACGTATTTGAATATATCATTTGTGATAATCCGCTAGTGAAACTATAGATACGGTCATGCATTGTATTTGATTGTATTAATTCAGTTGTCAAATCGTTATTAGCATATATGTTCATTTAAGTCCTAGACGGTCGCTATCAAGCAAAACGCAAAGTTCACATCGTGCATTGATCTACACAACCTCTTTAAGATTGACAACATTTCTCCATGAGATCACTTTTGCAGGTTTAAGACTTGACGATCTGTATTTGTCATTTAGCCAAAGAAAATGATAAGCAAAATTGTAATACACCGCCATTCAACGAATTTCCTCCAGATACTAGATTCACTTGTAATTGTTTGGAGAACTCATTGTAATTGAATAAAATAAGTCAAGTTATTCAACGTACTAATACCAATATTTGTTACTTGCAAAGAAGACTATTTGAATGCCTACACTTCCCCAGACTATATTTGTAAATGTAGTCTTTAATCGTTTTACCAACGCGATCAAGAAGTCGAGACCACATGCATTCTACCTGCAAATCTACAGAAACTTCAGATACATATAAAACCTTAAATCCATTCTAAAGACATAACTTTGAATAAATTATTCCGGCTTGCAAATCCATCCATCACGTTTCTAGATATCGCGGTTCGTTGATCGGAGCCGTCGCAGTCGCACGCAGAGTGCAGATATTAATTCAATTGTGGAGCGGATCTACTTTGCGCGTTCGAGCCCTACTTTTCAATGGAGCTTTCAGAGTCCCCGCATCGAGCTCTCAACACTATCGGGTGATACATGACCTACCTACATAATGGGCCTTTGTTGCGTTATACGGGAAGAATCTTTTTCGACAAGAATTGGTGACTTTGCTGCACATATGGATAAAATATTGAGCTATGGGGAAACTGACTTGGCTCTAAAGCGTTAAAAAATTCAAACTTGGAACTTAGCTAGTTTGCTCACTTAATTATGTAAAGTTAAAATGTAATACAAGCACACAGTATCTTACGACATAACCTTTTATGGCGCTATGCTCTCATACTTAAATTTCACGATTATCTTTTCGTCTAGATTGATCGTATAGGAGAAACCCTCGGGCAACGCAGTTTAACTCCACTTGAGCGGAACTAATCATTATTATAATATTATATTATATGTCCCATGCATTACACGAAGCAGTCATATATTTTATTCGTAATATTTTTTGTTGTTAAAATACACCAAATGTACTCTCCACTTTTATTAAGCGAGCGAAGCGAGCGTTTCCATTTGACTCTGCCGGAAAAAATAGTCACTGTTTTTTTTTTGTTTGTTTGTTTGTATGTCTCGCCATAACGTTCGAACGGAGGCTCGGATCGAGTTGAAATTTTGACCATCCGCAAGCTTTGTTCCCGATTGAATGCCATTAGTTTTGTGGCAAAATCGTTCAAAAAGTTAAAAAGTTACATTAAAGTTAATCGTTAATCGAAAGTTTTTTTTTCAAACTAAACGGCGACAAAATCTGAGGTGGCCAAATCATTTAGAATGTCCGTCCGGTCACGAATATGTTAATTTTATTTTTATCCGATAAGTAGTGTAGATGGAAATTACATTATAACAAAAGTAACGTTACCATGGCAACGAAACTTGCACGAAGTTTGCACTATGCACTGCCACCTAGAAGTAATCAAATACCATCGAGGGAAAACAGTGTATTATTTGTTACGTTTTCCCAAAAAAATGAGTCAAGGTCTCTAGATGGCGGTGGATTTTAAACCACAAATTAAAGGTTTACCCAAATAGGCCTACCTTGGCAATAATAAATAATATTGGAAAACATGGCCCCATGGACAGCGATAAACGTCGAAAATTTTACAATTGTAATAAATTGCAATGTGGGTCCTAGCTAGCACGTGCTCGCTATCAACGCGTCCACTGAGCGTTTCCTAGTTTATGTTTTTAACGTTGATTCATTATTATTAAATTTGTTCTAATTAATGTTTATTATTCTGTGAGAATTTTATAAATAAACTATATAATATTTATAAATACATGTTTGTAACTCCATAGGATATACGTTAAATAAAGTTATTAGAGTAATCTCGTTTATTTAATATGTTGCGTTGATCACTTGCATGTTTTTTTTTTATTATGCGTATATGGCTGTACGCCGTGATGAGGTTACATTCAAACAAAAATGAGTTTTCTCTCAACTGCATTATTCTTTACATTTTAACCGTATTCTTTGCACTAGGTCATAAATAGTTCACACGCAAATGTTGGTGTGTTCCCTCTCTCTCTCAGCTAACGTTATTAATGTCATATTCAAATTTGGGAGGTAGTTGTGTTGCCGACGGTACAGTATGTGCCCCGAGATGAGTTTTTTCTCTTCTAGACCATGAGTTAGAGATTTACAATCTCATCATGGTTTGACGCAATTCCCCCTGCAACGTTGATGTTAAATGAGAAATGTGTCTCTAGTGAATACACCCTTTCATTACAGAAATGACGCAATGCCCTGGAATAGACTATTCCACTTTTATTCTCCTTGTAATAGTTTACGTGGTGCGAAAATTAAAGCGTAAAATTTACAGCTGTCACTCACTAACATCTTTGCAAGCGTGGCTTTAGCCCTGTAAACCGAGTGAGAACAGCCTGACTTTGAGGTTCGTAGTCAAGATGTATCTTCAGAAGAATCAGAATTGATACATAAATATCATAAAACTCTCCAATATACTGAACTTCCTCAATACAAAATCAAGATATATGTAAAGGTCAACAAACTTTTCAAACATTTTCAGTTTTTCACTCATGTACTTTTAGGGTGAGATTAAAATATATTCCTTAAATATAAATTTAAACTTCAACTTCCACATTCGAACTCCGCGAAAAACTTCCCTGGAAATTACTTTCTAAGTAGCGTGTCATACAAATGATGGGTTTTGAGCGTACAACCGTAAACAAATCATGCACGTAGTGATTTATCCCCTGCCTTTCTTTAAACCTCAAGCCATAACTCAAGTGTTTTCCATCAGTTTTTCTGAGGGGCATATTCTCCGAGTAGCCGGGCCGCTACTGAAACATCCAAGACATTCCTTTTATAATAAATAATCTAAAAATATGTATTTCGATATGTTATGCGTCTACTTTATCACTATACGAGCACAAATATTCGTGACGTCATTTTGTTCACAACCTGAAATTGAGGGATTCCAGATGTTAAAGTTTTGTAATCAGAACTAACGGATTCCTTGCCAACACGGATTATAGATTTTTCTCGTCGAGTTTAGTTTTAGAAGCAACCAATGCAAGCATATTTCTTGTTGTATTATTTTCAAATGTCTTACCGTATCTTCAATTTTTATTTTTATTTTGGATGCCAAGCGCATTTCCAGCTTTTTCCCTAGCGTGAAGACCTAAGTAGACCGCGCTCTTGCTTGGGTGCTCTTGTGCAAAGAGAAACGTAGAACGTGATTAATAGGTTCAAAAATCCTCCCGAGATATATATTTGTTTAATTTGAAAGTAATTACGCTTGGGTAGTCAGAAGGATCCAATTATTTGGTTGCAGTAATGCAAAATTTGTCTTCTTTGGTTCTTACGGGCTCCATGATTTAAATATATAACAAGAGGTCGCTGGCGCGACCTCTTGCAGTGCCTTCCCGCGCCGGTACTTTCCGCCGCATGTTCTTTACTGGTAAAATAATTACTAATCCAAAGAAAGCGGAGTAATTAAACTTAATTTTTCTCAAATGAATTTGAACAAAATAAGAATGAAAAAAACACTGTACCCCCTCAAATATCAGTGCGGTAAAATATAAGCAACTTTAATTGTCAGGAACACATCTTATGAAAAAAAAAATATAATGCGAGCTGATACCATTACCCAAAAACATAATGTGAATTTATTTCATAACACTATTAATACATCCTTGGGTTAAGATTTTTCTCTGTAAATGGCCTCCTGCCGTTTACTGTAGGCGCGATCAATTACAAAGGCATACATATTATAATGAACTTGGAACTTCAACCGACAATAAACATTAACTTTTTCAGTACGATAAAAAAACTTTGTGAAAATCAAAATATTGAAAAAACAAATAAAAGTAATCACATACAAAAAAAACTGTAGAACTAACTCTAGTGTCTCTGCAGGCGTAGTCTCTTAGAAGCAATATGGATTGTTAATGCATACCACGTCTCTGTTATCGCGTGATTATTTCGTATTGTCCTTATTATTTAGAAACGTGTTGAAAAGGCCACATCTAGCAAGTGCTTCCAAAATAAATTATAAGTTTTAGCTTTCTTTCTGGTGGTGAACGGTGCGAGCGTAGGATATTCTTATGGGGTAAACACTTCGCCGTCAACAAGTATACTCCTTAGAGCGTTGCGAGAATTCGCTACCAGAGCTCATACAAAGAACTTGGAACATACTATCGTAATGAACTTAGAACTTATATCGACATTAAACATGTTTGTAAACATGTGTATTCGGTACTAATGAAAAAAATGACTGGCGAAAATAATTGGTTTTTATACTCATATAAGACATAATGAAAGCAACAACAAAATTGCTAATTTGTATTGTGACTGCTAGATCACCAGGTTAATATTATGTGAGTAGAAGTTATAAAACGTAATTTTTAGTAAATCTCCCCTGTAACTTTGAGAAAGATATAAACATCTTATATACATTCGGTTTTAAAATCTATTTAAAAACGCTTTGAGGTTTGAAAACATTATGTATACGCTTCGAAACTAGGTTTGAATCGGTTCAAGTCAAAACATTCTTCGCGGGTTTGAACTTCAAAACTGTTTTCAAAACCGTCATGTATAACCCACTACACTGCCACCCATTTAAAAGTGGGCCTAACAACTAAATCCAGTTTTGAAAACGTTTTGAGATCATTTGTAAACCAGTTCATCTCTAGTGAAAATTACTTTGTCTTCGGTTTGCACTGGGGTTTCTATTAGCGCACGAAACAGTAAAATAATAAAGTGTGCCTTTACAATTTTGCCAAATCTCAACTTTATATTATGAAATTTAGGGTCTGTAGCTTATCATTTATTCAATTCCAATGGTAAACCTCGCACAACGCACTACCGGCGAAACCACCGGCGAATTATACTTCAAACTGAAAGGAGCCCGCAGCCTTGCAATCACTATATGAAACCGACTCCAAATTATATTTCTTCATAACTTGTGGCCGGTAACCCGTACATCGAACTCGCAACCTCCAGGAGGCTCTTTTGCGTTGCGTCACTGTTGCCGAGATAAAAGGCAGGGAACTCACTGTTAGTGTTGTGTAAGGAATTTTGTAAAGAACCGAGCCCACACTAATGTGTCGCGTGTGATGCCGTCAATTCGGCTGTTTACAGAGGCTGGGGAGTTCCACACATGGTGTGTTGCGTAAGAAGCTAGCGGATTGTTGTCGAATGTTTAGATATGTTAGTAATTATCACTGAGAAATATAAGGTCAAGATTCCTGGCTATATTTTTTTATGCACATGTAGTTACACAGGGAGCACCCAAATAAAAAGTCGTATCCGAATGTTTACTCGAGACAACCCCTCGAACGCCAGACATGTGGAGTAACCACTCAGGAAACAAAAAGTAAACAAACTTCCACGCTAGACCATGCGGCCAACCCATGATCTGTTCAAAATATTTAAATGTCTCAATACCATTGATTAGATTAATAATTAGATGATGAAATGAAGAATATAAATAATGAGATACATGAAGAATAAAATTCGGTAATTAGTTTTATGCAATTTTTTAATCAAATGATCAAGGTATGAATTTTTGTAAGTAAAATTGTGATCACGCAAAATTGGTAACATACCATGAAGGTAATCACTGCCATACGGTCAAAATCTATGGCACGTAGCCTACTCACAGCGTCTTCTTACGTCGAAATATATTTTAAAAATCACGTATGTTTGTATATTTTAGGTGAATATTTTAATCTCATACATGAATAAACATCAATATATAAATCGAAGGTGTTGATCTTTATTTAACCAGTCTAATAAGATTTAAATTCTCAGTAAAACGTATACTAGGAGTGCCGTCGCGTATATTTTTATTTTTATTGTTACATCCACATTTTGAATTACATAAAGTAAGGTATGATAATGTTTTGCATGAACGTGTTATAAGCTATCAATATTTATCAACGCTCAGTTGGACGCGTTGATAAGCGAGCACGTGCTATAGCTATACCCACATTGCACATTTTTTATTATAAAATTTGCGCCGTTCGCTGTCCACGGGGCCAAGTTTCCAATATTAAATATAACTTTTTAACTTTTTAAACGATTTTGCCTCAAAACTAATGGCATTCAATCGAGAACGAAGCTTGCGGATGTCCAAATTTCAACTCGATCCGAGCCTCCGTTCGAACGTTACGGTGAGACATACAAACAAACAAAACAAAACAAAACAAAACCAGTGACCATTTTTTCCGGCAGAGTCAAATGGAAACGCTCGCTTTGCTCGCTTGATTATGATTCTGTATAAATTTTGGGCTAGAATAAATGTATTTCCAAATTAGCAATATTATTTTCAGTGGCCTAAATTACTATTTTTGTCGATTTGACTTGAAAATGAATGTTGAAATTAAATTCGTTTTGAAGTGGACAGGAGGGAATAGCCACAGGCCATTTGATGACTCTCATACCCATCATTTTTCTTGATCACGACCCAAGAAAACTACGGGTACAACCTTTCGTATGGATAGCAGCTGGTATCGAAGTGGCAACCTCGCGAATGAGGATATTGCTTCTGACGCGTTAGGTGAAGCAGTCCCAATACCATTAAAACATCACCAATGAAGATAAAAAATGAATGCTTTTTGTCATCTGAACATCTGATGACGCGATATGAATATGACTTCACGTATCTTAACATGATCATCAGTCCTACATCTTTTGCTTATAGTGTAATTCAAACATTTCAATTTAACTTATACTGATTTCATATGAGACAAGACATAACAACACTATACATTTATACTCAAAACATTCACACTATACATTTATACTCAAATCATTCTTTGTCGTCGTCGGGGAACCCCTTCCCTTTGACTACCTCCCCGACGGCGACGACAAAGACAACATGGACGGATGATGACACAGACGGAGACGACCACGACGTGGGGGAACCCCTGCCCTCCCCATATGCTTGTGGCTGGTTCTGACCAGCACAGGCCTGTCCACCCCTTGTCCCCCCGCGTCATCCCTTACGTCCCTCCCTTCGTCTCGATTAGCCAAGTTGCATAATTATGAGACGTAAAGCAATATCCAATCCAATCCAATCCAAAACATTATTTAGCTATTTTAACTAAACGCATCTCAATTCTCTCCAGATATGGTCAGTCAGTTACTATTCCAGACACGTCCCTTCCCCCCTCCCACTGCTGCGAGACGACATACACTGAACAGATGGCCAGAAAACACTTAGGCAATGCACCCAGCGCTTGAGGCTAAGATTGCCTTGCGTAACCACCGATAACCGATATACGATGGAATCGCCACACACGCCACCCACACCACAAAAATCACGCTCCAAATATTTTTATTAAAATTCGTTTTGTCCCAAATACAAACATCAGGTGAATTAGTGTAATGCCAATTTATAGTCAAAGGATGAAGGTAGAAATGTTTTTAAGTAACATTGTGCTAACGCAAAATTGCTAGCAAACAATGACTTATTAACTATTGGGGCGAACAGATTATGATACATTTTACGATTATCTTAATCAACATTTTGGCCGTTCGTATGAACCGATTTCATTGCAAATTTACATACCAATACTTTACAATAGTAAAAACCACCACGCAAAAGGACGTTAACGTATGTTTCAATTTCTTCATATAAATAAATAAAAAAATCTCTACAAGATAAAAAACGTGCTACAAAACATAATTTGATTGGACACTCTTGATGAACTATTGAATGAAACTAACTGTTTTTTGGCACTATACACAACTGTTTGGACATAACTAATCGCATTCGCCCTGCATTTTGGAATAATTTGGCAATATCATCGTAAAGTTTGGCAAAACGTATACAAAATATTTTGATTTCGTAATCTGAATATTTTCTGTAACACGTGGCTTCGCAACTAATAACGCCAGGAAAATTTATTTGGTAGTATTCTATTACCAAACTATCGAGGCGATGCGAGTTTGAGTTTCGTTGTGATAACGCAAAATTGATAACGGACTTTTGATGATAAACTATCGCAATGTGTAAAATGTAAATTTTACGGCTGACTAAACTTGCATTTAGGAACACTTACGCCCCTCAAAACAGTATGAAATTTCAAGGAGTGATGCTGTGTGCTTTTGGAATCATAATTGTAAAGTTTCGTTGATATTGGTTAATATCTTCTACCTCAAATAAATGCATAGGTCTTGACGCGCTCCAAATGTACACACATACATAATGTATAAACTTTTGCAAACCTATAAGGCCGCTCCCGAGAGTCGCGCCCTAAAAAATAGCGAATATATCAGTTTGAGAAAATGTTTACACAAATGCGATTTCTGTTTTGTGTTGATGGATATGGAGTCAATGTAATTTTGTCTCTTGAGGCTCTCATACAGTAACTTTTTGAAAAATAAAAATTCATAAAATAGTACAGTACATTTCGTATGTAATTTATTCATAACTATTCATCATGATATGAAACATGGCTTGATATTGCATGTATGAAGATAGCTCTGTAGTCATCAAAGTATACACTCAACTGTCGTATCAGTCGTCTGGTTACTATTATTAAGAAACTGATAGTAAAATGTCCTAAAGTAGTCCTAAGTAGAAAATTCATAACTAATAAACGCAACGTTACAGAAATACAGGACCACAAGTAAAATATGTATTTATTTCACCTTCGTTAAATGAATTTGATACAAACATATGGAACGTTGAAGTCTACATTTACTGTCAATGTTAAATCTTGGATATAGAAACGACTTGACATTTACCTATTTCCTTCAACTAGAACCTTTTCGACGTTGAGTAAAGCATTAGGAATATTTAGCAGAAGTCTCCTATTTTAAAATTAGATCATCTTCTACGTAGTTTTTTGCTGAATTTATAACAATGCAACGCTAAGCTAGGCAGCGATATCGTTGACTGGTTGCACGAACAGAGAAATATTTTATGTATGCTTTTTGACAAGCTCCGTCCAACGTTAGCAGCACACTGCCATAGCAGTCAACCGTAACATATGCAAGCCGAAGATATAGGAGGCGAGATTTGCAGTTGCCTCGACCGAGAGCGGGACTACTTTGCATTTCAGATTGGAACACGGCTAGTTAAACTCGAGGAAAAGTTGACATGAGAATAGGAAGTGTGTATTTTTCCGTACCGTGAAATGTGAAGAATGGGTTGGAACAGTTGACAGAGTTTAACATTTAGAAATTTAATTATAACATCTCTTTTGGGGTCTTGAATTAAGCGTACTGAATTTGGGGCACTATAAGAGATATGGGTGAGTGCACGGCACAATCCCTTATTTGATAAATACATCATATCCATAATTTACAATGTAAAGAATTTAATAGAATAGACATATGTATTCATAAGCGTGTATATTTTTAGAGTAGGCATGACGCTCATGTAAGTTTCGTTAAACCAAGGCTCGGATGCACATTGTGGAACGGACTGAAAAGTGGATACAAAAAACATACCAGATAGCCTGTGACATTTGATTTAGAAATATATCGAAACATAGCATCATCATTATGTTACTGTTCAGGGAACATCGGGGTATATTTAAAAACCATAATATATTACACTTGTGTGGTTACCTACTTTGGTGCGGGGGTAAGGGGGATTTTGGTCTGGGCGCCCAGTTTACACTTGGGTATGGAATATATTATGTTCGATTACGGCTGTTCTAACAAAAAGTTTGTTTCAGGTTTATTTATTAAATGTTTAAAATACGTAGTTAACAACAAGATTATTTATTAAAATTCATTATGTAAAAAAAAAGTTTTAGACTGTTTTTGTTGGTTTCACGGTAAGGCATTTCATGTGCGAAGATGGGAAATCAAAGGAAACTAATTATCAAAGAAATTAATGTCAATTCACTGAAGTAAACCACTTTGATTGATATATGTGGAAACTTGTGTGAACAACAGTCTCCATATGGCTCTTAAATTGATTGATCACTGATCAGGACTCGATATCAGTAGGAAATAATTAATTTGCATTTTGTGAAATAATACAGATTGTAATAGATATAAAGCATTTAACTATGAAATTATTCACCGTCTTCAAGTTAGCTCTTATTCTTTATTTATAACATCCCAACCCCTTGCATAAACATAGCTGTGAGCCTGTGACATGTCTGAAAATAAGCGCGAACTAACGACCGTCTTAGTTCTACTTCAAAGTAGATCAAGATTTGTGATATGGGGAGATTGGTTGGTATACATTTCTAAGAAAATTAATTTTGTCTATTTCATGACATGGAAGTCCTATGACGAACATCCGAGTTACATTGACAGCATTACAGATTTCATATTGTAAGAATTGTACTGCGTACTTTGAAAGTGGTTGTAGATTGAGCTATATCGTTTTCTACTCTTTGAAGAGTTAATGTAAGTAGCAAAACAGTCATTTTTCCGGTCATCAAGGAACAATCTTGTTGATTTCGCACTTAAAAGGTTTTTAAACTGCCAACTAAATAACAAAGGAATTAGTATAGAATATATTTTGATGTCACACGACATTTCAGATTGTATTCACAAGGCCTCGTATTGAAAGATACGCATTACTCCAGTGTAATTTTACTTATACAACTAGCCATATCTTACTTTTAACGTAAGGTATACTTCCTGATGTCAAATACGACGACCCCCTTCCCCTCTCCCCCAAGAACTAAAGAGAAACATATGACACCATGAACGAAACGTTATGGCTGTCTGGCTTCCGTTATTAATTAGTATTTTACGACACTAAATTGAATTCGAGATTAAGTGCGCGTCATGCAAATATTCACATACAACCATGGTGTACTAGTATAGAGGGATGAAGACGTAAATAGCGTCAGGTTTCAAACCGTATCCCACCACTTGCCTGCTTCAATCTAGCAATGTAAAGTACCAACCCCTAAGCCATTTAAGACATGTGCAATACATTCTATGATTAATGTACAACTGGTGGAATTTTAACTGCAATATCACGGTGTTAAAAAGATTCCTATAAAGACGTGGCGGAAACGTGAGAGAGACGCTGCTAAACCGGAAGGAGATCGAGTGAGAAACTTGACATAAGATTGGTGTTTACATTATTCATGGCAAAATATCACGCAACGCCTACCCTTGAAAATTACACCTGAGTTTTATCATATTTTCAATATAACCCTCAAGCTTTGTTAGGGCCACGTAAGCTAAAGCATACTTGAGGGTAATGGTATAGCCGAACAAAAGACGTCAAACTCGTATTCGCTGATGTTATTAAGACGTTAACGTGTGTTGTATCTAGCCCATCAGACCGAATAAAAGCGCCAATAAATAATTTCGCTTGTTGAAAATGAAGACTCGCGATGCCAAGCTACGCTTTCCCTGGAACAATGATATTGTGTATATCAACACACGGTTCGAGATACTAATAACGGGTACACTACAACGAATACGTTATGTTTAATATGAGGTAAAACTTTTTGCCAGGGATTAGGTTACCAACAAATTATACAATAAATTTGCAGTGAAGTTGAAATTGTATATCATTTCAATGGCATACACATCTTCAATTAATACAGTGATAATTTTCAAGATCGTTCTAAAAAAATAAGTCTGTAGTTTCAAACAAAGTTTTTTTTCTTTTACGTACAAATAATTTAATGTCTCCCCCCCCCCCCGCAGAATGTCCAAGCACATACACGATTAAAGTAAAGTAAAGTACGCGCAAATGGCAACGAATCCTTTTCAGTGCTAATCCTACCCGGCGCCTCCACCAAAACCATAAATGCAAATTACTATGATCTTATTTTCGCATTTTACTTCTACAATTAAACTTTGTACCGGGGAAGAAAAATCGTACAGTGCAAGATATTAACGAGAATTTTTTCCCATGTTTGCCAGTTTGTAGACAAGAGTATGTGTTACAAATTGAAACAAAAATCTGCTCTCAACCCAAAAAATATGAAAAAAAAACTTTTGGCAATGTCAGATGATGACAGTTAATGAACTATTTCTGTTGTTTTGTTGAACTAATACAAATATATTTTAATTTGAATGATATATTCACCTTAAGGTCTAAAATCACTTTTAAAGGCTTAAAAAGTTGTGATACCAATAATCAAGTTCTAACTTCTAATATCACCGAACTCTTCTCCAAAGAAGTGTTAACCCGTTAAATTCCATCAGTTCAGCACAACACGGCAATGTTGTGTGTCTTCAATATTTCAACTATAAAACTTTCAGAACTGTGTAGGATGCCATGAAAAGTTTATGAAGTATTTCTAACTTATAAACTGAAAAGTTTGCTGACCACCACCGTGGTAGGGTTTGTGTGATGTTCACTGAGGACTGACGAAGCTCTGTTCAAAAGCTCTATTTAATTTCGAAACTCTAGAAACTTTTATAAAAATGTCTGTATTTTATTTCACGGGAGATAAAAATCTAGTTATTTTCTTCAATTTTAAGAGATACTAGCTTAAATTTCATAACAAAATATGTGGGTGAATGGCTAAACAGAAGAGAATGATAAGATTCAACAAAGTACAGTACGTGTTCTATTTTCTTGGTTATTGAATCTGCGACTATACATTTCGAATGTTAACTTTAATTCCTTGTGAGTAAGTTCATAGTTCATAATATACATGTATGTTTGGTATTTCCTCAAGTGAATGTTAAACAAGAAACTTTAATTGTTTATAGCTGTAAGTAACAGTGCTAAAGGTCAATAAACTATTAAATGTGAAACTTATTGCTATATCTAATTATCAATTCGTGCAGATTTAAAGCTGACTAAAATTATTAATGACCAAAACCGGATCACCAGAAGAAATAAAGCACGTCACGCCACTAACGCACTATATGAATACCGATTGGATGACGCCGACTTTCTGTGTAAGTGTTCGAAGAGTTTCTACGATATTTTTATAAGTTACCTGCCCAAGAGAAATTGACTTTTCGTTGAGAGAAACAAAGCTTTAATCTGACGACTAGACTGTTATCGTTCTCGCATAATACTATGTTATGTATCATACGTTATGCAACATTACATTATGTTCATTTTCTACGTTAATTTTACTACTACTAGTAGTACTATATTTCTTATTCTTGTTGTTTCATAATACTTTTTATGTTACTTATTTATTCACCTTCTCCTTCGGGAGTTATACATGTAGTATGTGCACGTCAAGTTGAATAAAGTTTTTCTATTCTATTCTATTCTTCCAAATAATGGCTAGATGACTCTTTCTTTCGCAGTCTAAGTTTACACTAAACCTACTTTCATTAACAAGCAACTTTTCACAATGGAGACGATTCTTATAATATGCTAAGTGAATCATTCTAAGTAACAGGGCATATTATAAGAAATTATATTACTAGCTTTGCAAAAATAATATAGATGTGTATGTGACATTGTATGGTAAAATGAGAGAGCAAAATATGAAAGAACAAAACAATAAATTCAGTTCAGTGACCACAAATTTAAATAAATAACTTTGAAGTAGTATTGATTAAAGTTGCTCTATCAATAATGGTTTTATAAACGAAATTGATGTAGCCTAGAGAGGTAGTGAGAGTTGTGTTTCCATTAAAACATGTCTCATAAGAGCTCAAGGAAAAAAGGGCATCGCTGCTCAACACACAATAATTGCATTACATTAGTACTTCTATGAACACGATTTTATCATTTTTAAATTGACAAATTCCATCGAGTAGGATGTGGTCATTATGCATAGTTTTTCTCTCTATAGTGATGTCGCATTGCGCTGTTATGACAAAAATCGGCATCGACATATTGATTTCCTATCAAACACATAAAGGGATTCTATTTAAAAGTTATAATTGCTTATTGACTTTTAATTTAATTGAAATTTACGCTCTCTGTGTTTTGTCACATTAAAAAGCTGTACAGTTTGTGAAACGAATATCATATGGTCAAAACACAGCAAATTATTTCACATCCAATAACAAAATGTCTAGTATGTATGGTGTTCAGAGTTCCATGACTGATCTAAATAAAAATGTAATCACTCACTATCTTTGGTTTGAATATTTACATGTGAGTCAGAAAAACTTTATTATTAAGACTGAGAGTACATATTTTCTTTCAATGTCATATTTAAAACAAAGGATAAATCAACAAAAATAAATTCATTTGTATTTAGCGTTTACCAATTCAGTCGCAGAACTGATTTTCGGTGGGTGACTTTTATTTAAAGCAGATCGAGCTTACCCTGTCAGCACAGACACAATCGACGAAAGAATAGTGGCCAACCAGAGATCCGTATTTGAAAAACAAAAGATCGACCGATCTCGCGGGCGGCGACAGAATAAACAAGGCTGGTTTGCTACAGTTTAATATGCAAAGAATTACTTGGTGCTTGCCACATACATTTGCAACTATTAATTCAAACGTAGTTCAAGCAAATTCTTTGTTGCTAAGCTTTCCAAAGGTTTAGTTAGGGGGCAGTGTACGTTTATGAATTAAGAATGCACAAATGTAGAAGGGTACGTGACGTGAGCCTGGTCCATCTTTTAGATCTCACTGCTTTTGGGTGTGTAAGGTTTGGCTGTATTTTTACAAATTTTTTATGCGTGGTTAAACTAAACAAGAACATAAACATCGTGATAAAATTAAGTTCTAGATTACTATTTGGTTACTAATCTTTTTCATAATTGATGCAAAGATTATTTCTAATGTCTAGAGGTTATTCATGATCTTCAATTGATACGATTCGCTTTGCATGAAATAGTTGTTTCAATGTTTTATAGTTTTTGCGTAAGCTCAATATGCATTTGTATGTTGGCTTCGTGTGTACCCATTAGTATAAGAGGACTTAGACTTTAGCCAAAGATAAATCGAGACAACAGAATATTCAAAGTTGGACTTAAACCGAAATTATCCAATTTTGGCGGGATATTGAGAAATGTCCAATGCAGGGCAAACAGGTTCTCTTAAATAACACGTACACTTCAAGTAAGTAACTTCTGTATATATTGCGGTTGGTCGTTTCGAACTGGAGACCTTCTGAAGTAGAGTAAGTTAAATAGAAGTGTTTTTATTGAAATTGGTTGTACTTGTACTATATACTTTTTAAGCGAAACAAAAAATGTTAACAATGTTAATATTCTACTGGTGGTAAGTTTTTGTAATTACTAGATATATTTATGTTTAAGTGCTTATGAAATAAGTAGTATCCATTTGTAATTTATTCAATACTTTATTTGGCGATAATTTTACTTGTTATTATGTGATGCAGAAACAGCCTAGCGAAGTAATAAATATGGTTTTGAATCCGATGTGACTTTGAAAGTTCATCCAACCATATTATGTGCATCTTGCTGTTCAGTGTTGATAAAACGAAGCGAAAGAATATCTCCCCACAAACATATTGTTGCTTAGATAAATACCACGCGCGAGCCGAAGTGAAAGTAAACTCCGTCTATATATGTTTTATCTCACACGTTCTATATCATCCGCCCTCGTTCCAATTCATTTCGATGACGTAGCAGTTGGATCGGAAAGCAATAGTTCGTAACTGAGCGGGGAGTCAGAAATTCCCTTCTGTATTTCATTTATCCCCTCGTCTCTCAAGCGAGCGATCAGCTGTGTGGGTTTGTAGCCGAGCACCGCCGCCTCTAGCGCCGAACTTACCAGATGTCAATTTCCACAGTCGTCAACGAGAAGGATATTTTCCGAGTTTTGCCTTCATTGTAGAACAGGTTGTACAAGCTGGTAACATCTGGATATCTGACGGAGGCATTTGAATTACTTCATCTAGAAAATATTAAATTATATCCCTTTTAGTACTCGACTAAGTAAACATTTTACTTCTGGAAGCAAAATGTCGTCATTTCCATGAATAAATACTGCACAAAACAAGGAGTTTTAAAAAGGTGCAGTCATGTGTTAAGTTGACATTTGCTTTAATTTCGCTGTATAAACATTACCAGACAATAGAAAATAAAGAATATACACATTCTGTGTTTGTATTCTACCAACTCAGTTTCAAGAACTAATTTTCAGGACACTAAAAATAAAGTTTGACGTTCATTACCGAACTGTTCAAACTTCAAAGCAAGTTTGTATTTGTATAGCATACATAATTTATTGGATGAGCGAAGCGAAGACTTCAATTCTACTGACCCACCAAAAAAATTAGTTCAGGTGTTTTTTTTTTTTTTTTTTTTTTTTTTTTTTTTTTTTTTTTTTTTTGTTTTTTATTTTTGTCTGTTTGTTCGCTCTCTCCGGCAAACGGCATATGCGTCTTGATGAAAATTTGACAGGACCTTCGAAATCTCTGAACTTAGACTTGCCACTTTTTGGGTACAATCGAAGAAATATTTCTCATGAATATCGTACTTTTACGATTTTTTTGTGCCATTTTGGGCTTTGGGCCAACTCTGACCAAACGGGTGGGGGTTACAACGTTCATATTATACATGACATTTAGGTTATGGCGATGTAGTACCTTGTGAAAGATAAGTTTAAAAAGTTAGCCAGAATCTATAGAAATAAAGCTTTTAATATAAATTTTTTGATTTTTTGTGCTAATTTTCGTGCATTTGGGCCAATTCTGACCAAACGGGTGGGGGTACAACGGTCATATTTTACATGGACATTAAGGTTATGGTGATGTAGTACCTTGTAAAGATAAAGTTGAAAAAATTAGCCGGAATCCATATAAAAAAAGCTTTTAATATAGTTTTTTTTGTGGAAAATAATACCAATTGACAAGAAAAAATAGAAACTTGACAACAATCACCCACAATGCGTAGGCAGCAAAACAAAGCACTTGCAAAAGTAAAGATGTCATACGCAAACTAAAAAACTTATAAAAAGCTCATCCATCAACGCCGACCCAAAAAAAAGCGTTTGCGGGAAACTTCCTAGTAAAATAATACACTCATTTGTTCCCTTATCACCGAGGGTTGAGTGCGTGGTATGAGCATAGAGATGCTTACCTTCCCTTGTTATGTTTATCTATGGCATGTATCCATGTTTTTTTACTATGGAATTGAAACCCGTAAACGGGAACAAAATCAAGGGTCGGCATAAAATCGTCTTGCCCCC
>JAMZAV010005088.1:0-46414 GCA_024449915.1 Sweltsa coloradensis
TAAAAAAAAAAGGTGTAGCGGGTTATTTTCACTAAAAAAATTTTAATCTTAACAAACCTTTAAAAATTTTTAGACTTTTGCATAGTTTCTCAAAGGCTTCGGTTCATACTCTACAACTTAATATTCAAAATTTCACTATTTTAAACCAAAAAAAATATCCGCATTTTTTTTATACCGTAAAAATTCGTTTAAAAACAATAGAAAACATTTTTTTCCGATTTAAAAATATTACTTTTCGACCTTTTTTATTTTATAATTTTATGGCACTATGTACATGTTTTAAGTTCAATTAAAAATTTAAAATGCAACGAAAACTTTTTTAAAAAAAAAATTAAATTTTTATTAAAAAATTTTTATGATAAAATTATTCCAATTATTTAAACTTTGAAATCCGTAGTAGGTTTTGTCCATCCCCTTAAAACAGTTAATATTGAACCTAACTACATTTCCCAAAAAGTTTTTTCATTAATTTTTTTTTTTCGATTTGCTTACCGTTTATTAAAAAAAAATGAAAAATCAAAAAAAAAGTCGATCTAGAGGCAGTGTGATTAATTTTTAAAAAATTTTTTTTCTGCCCCTTTTTGTAGTCACGAAAATTTGAAGATCCCTAAACTATTTTTTTGCATTTTATTTTTTAAATCAAAATCAAGTTTTTTTATTTTTTTAAATTTAAACCAAATTTTTTTAGGCAATTTCCCATAAAATTTTAAAGGTTAGACTTTATAAGCTATTCGCAAAAAATTCGTATTAAAAAATTCAGAAACAAAAACCTTGAAAATTTGTCCGGGGTCAAATTTTTCCTTTGCCTGGCACGACATTCCGGTTGAATATTTTTCTCTGGTTTCAAGTAATTTTTTGTATTTGGAAAATGCACAAAATTTCATTATAGTTTTTAAAAATTCAGTTAGGGTTAAATTTTGTTATTTTTAATTTTGTTTTTTAAAGCTGCGGTCGGGCAAATGATGGGTTAAAGAGAAATGTATGGATTTGCCCGGTATTATTTTAAAAACAAACCGATTGTCCACCAAAATGTCAAGTTAGAACGTGTGTATGATGCGATATATCTCATATATTGCTAAGTTTGTTAAGGGGAGGGTTCCATAAAAAATATTATCTCCTAAAGATTAACAGCAAATAGCTTCAAAATTTTACAGAATGTAGTATTTAATAAAAAAAAATTGTAATTTTTTTTTTTAATTTTTTTTTTCAAAGAGTTATTCAAATAATTGCTTAAATTGTCGACGATTGCATGCAAGTGCATTAATTATGGGATTCGGTGAGATAGAAATCACTAACTAAGCACTTAATACATGTAAAAGAAAAATTTGAAAATAAACAATGTGAGTGTGCTGCACCCCCAACAGACGCCGCGCCGCAGGGACCAAACCGGAAGTGCACTAATTGTGGGATTCGGTGGGATCGAAAGCACTAATTAAGCACTAAATATCTGTAAAAGAAATTTAAAAAAAAAAAAAAAAAGTGGGGGTGCTGCACCCCCAACAGACGGGAAGTTGGCACCCCCAACACTCATTAGTAATTCATTCCTAAACTAACCGTGCACTAATTCTGGGGCCGAGTGCGTTAAAATGCACTAATTGAGCACTAAATAGTCTTACTAGTGTCAGAATGTCGTGAACTTGGCACCCCCACTTTGCACACTAATTCTGTCACTAGTCAGACTATTTAGTGCTCAATTAGTGCTTTCTAACGCACTCGGCCCCAGAATTAGTGCACGGTTAGTTTAGGAATGAATTACTAATTAGTGTTGGGGGTGCCAACTTCACGTCTGTTGGGGGTGCAGCAACCCAACTTCGTTTTTTTTCAAAATTTTCTTTTACAGATATTTAGTGCTTAATAAGTGCTTTCGATCTCACCGAATCCCATAATTAGTGCACTTCCGGTTTGGTCCCTGCAGCGCGGCGTCTGTTGGGGGTGCAGCACCCTCACATTGTTTATTTTCAATTTTTCTTTTACATGTATTTAGTGCTTAATTAGTGATTTCCATCTCACCGAATCCATAATTAATGCACTTGCATGCAATCGTCGACAATTTAAGCAATTATTTGAATAACTCTTTGAAAAAAAAAAAAATTTTAAAAATTACAAAAACTTTTTTTTTTAAATACTTCATTCAGTAAAATTTTGAAGCTATTTGCTGTTAATCTTTAGGAGATAATATTTTTATGGAACCCTTCCCTTAACAAACTTAGCAATATATGAGATATATCGCATCATACACACGTTCTACTTGACATTTTGGTGGACAATCGGTTTGGCTTTAAAATAATACCGGGCAAATCCATACATTTCTCATTAACCCATCATTTGCCCGACCGACAGCCTTAAAAAACATAATTAATAATAACATAATAAACACTAACTGAATTTAAAAAAAAAACTATAATGCATAATTTGTGCATTTCAATACCAGAAAAAAAACTTGAAACCAGAGAAAAATATCGCAACCGGAATGTCGTGCCCCTCCTTAGACCCTTCAGCGTTGGGTTGCGCCAAATCAACCCTCCCCCCCTCGCTTACAAAGGTCCTGGATCCGCCCCTGACAGGCTGCTAGTACTGTATTATTTCAAAATATGTATTTATTTATTAATTAATTTATGTATTTATTTATTTATTTATTTATTTATTTATTAATTTATTTATTACAATGTCCAACTGATCAAGAACACATTATCTTTATCTATGTGGATCTAGAATCAAATGTTATCGTAGTGCATGCACACTCTTGTGCGCGAATGAAGATTGTACGTCGCTTAACTTCGAGGCGTTTGAGACGCTATCAAAATTAAATTTGTTAACCAGTTACATGCATATTTAGAATTAACATTGAAGTATGAAATAGTACAACATAGACTATTAGATGTTTTATCTTAAATAATAATAAATGTAGCTTTAGGTGATATTTAAATTACGACACTATTGTTAACCATGTTGTGGGAATGGTCTATTTTTCATGAAACAGACTACTAATCTGATAAGATTTAAATTTGTGATAATGAAATTGAATACATAACTGACACCATAATTAGTTCGCATAAATTATTTTTCTGAATTAATTTTCAATCGATTTTTTTTTTTACTCAGATTATGTATAGATTTATGTCAGCTAAAGAAAATGTACCGTCGGTTGACTTCGAGGTGACGAGAAGCTATCAATAAGCAGTGGGTTTATAAATTACATACATTTGTACAACACGATTTGTCTAAAAAATCATAAAAAAATGCTTTTAGGGTTATTCAAAGTCAAAATTCAAAATTATTGTCGGGAAGTTTATTTTTTAACTGAAACAAACCACTTATCATAATTAGAGATATTTAAATTTTTGTTGAGAGAAATGGAGTATATTCAACTAACACAACTCGTGTAGATTCATGTGCGCAAGAGTAAAATGTACGTCGCAATCGTATCGTACGAGGCGAGAAAAGTGGGAAAGTCCATCTCGCAAACAACAGCTGGTATGTAGGGGAGTATTACTCCTCGAAACTAGAGCGAGCTCTGGCAGTCGTCGGGGAAATTCCCACCCCTCCCCGACGACGCCCCCCTCCCATCCCTCCCCTTGCCCATGGCTGGTTTTGACCAGCACGGAACTGTCCTACTTACATCACCTAGGCGCCAAATGACCTAACAGGTTTGTGCACCTTTAATCCAAATAAATAAAAATTGAGTTCAAGACGTCGATACGCTATTAATATCCAGTTGTATATAAATAACATGCATATTTTTGTGTTATCATTGGTGCTTGAAATCCAACAAAAAGTGTTGTTTTAAAAAAATCATGAATGTAGGTTTTAAGGGTATCGAAATTACGACAATTATTGTTAAAAATCATGTCGGCAAGTTCTATTTTTTCAGGAAACAGACTACTTATCTGATTAATATATAATGTGTTTATAAAAATTAACACGAATAAAATACATTTCATGTCTTTATCTTGAACCAATAACATTCTAAACCTATCTAGTATGTAATGTAACTTTCGAGAGTTTAAAATAATTGCTTAAATTGTCGACGATTGCATGCAAGTGCATTAATTATGGGATTCGTGAGATGGAAATCACTAATTAAGCACTAAATACATGTAAAAGAAAAATTGAAAATAAACAATAAGGGGTGCTGCACCCCCAACAGACGCCGCGCCACAGGGACCAAACCGGAAGTGCACTAAATTGTGGGATTCGGTGGGATCGAAAGCACTAATTAAGCACTAATTCGAGGAACATGTATAGAAATTAGTGCCCGAAGTGGGGGTGCAGCGTGAATTGGCACCCCCAACACTAATTTAGTAATTTCATTCCTAAACTAACCGTGCACTAATTCTAGGGCCGAGTGCGTTAGAAAGCACTAATTGAGCACTAAATAGTCTGACTAGTGACAGAATTAGTGCGCAAAGTGGGGGTGCCAAGTTTACGCACCTCAGCCTTTACCCTCATCATAAACTAGAGGCGACCCCTACCCATTCTATCCTCACCCGTGGTTGGTTCTGACCAGCATGGGACTTTCCTCCCAACATCCATTCATCTTACTAGGAAAACGCTTAAGTCCCGCCGCGTTGATGGATGAGCGTAATTGGTGCATTGCTGCCATGTGCTATGCGGATTTTCTGTTTTCTGTGAAAAAATTATAACTAAGTTCAAGATTTTTTTTAAATTAAATTAAATTAAATAAAAAATAAACTTTTTTTTTTTTATGAATCGTACTAATTTAAAAAAAAAAAAATCGAAAAATTGAAATTTTTTATAAGAAATAATTAACTGATTGCGCTCAAATTTAACACGATTATATAAATTCATAAAAAATTTAAAGGGTTTTGTGAAAACATTATTACAATAGGATAAAGCATGCAGGTGTTATAAGTCAAAAAATTGTTTAAAAAAAAGTAAAACCCCACAAAATTTCTATTTTTCATGAAAAATAATTTTTCGATTGCGCTCAAATTTTACACCCCACACAGCACGGTAATAGACCAAACCCAGGTGGGAAAACCCCTCCCCCCCCTGCGGAGAAACGGGGGAACCCATATATTATGTTAGGGGGGTTTATTTTGGAGTAGAAACCACTTGTTCCCCCATTTTGGCCGGGTGGGTGCGGGGTACAGGGGTCCCCCAAAGGGAGTCTTTGTGCTTTTTTTTGTAATTGTTTTATTTTTTTAGGGCCAAAACGTTGAACGAAATCTATTTTTTGACTTTTGATTCGTGAAAGGGAAATGAAAAAAGAATTTTATACAATTTTTATTTTTCTGTAGTCCCCGGAAATAAAAATTTTTTGAGTTTTCCAAAAATAAAGTCAAAATACCCCCAAATTTTGCCCGTTTTGGTTAAAACTGATAAATTATGGAAGGGGAATATTTGTTAGTTGAAATCCATTGTTGGCCGTTGGCCCAGGGGGTTGGGTGCGGCGTACAGGGCCGTCCAAAAAGTAAATTTTTGGGGGATGATTTCAAATGTTTTTATTTTTTTTGCCAAATCGTTGAAAAAAAATCTTTTTTTGGGCTTTAGATTCGTGAAAGGTTTTGAAAATAGAATTTTTAGATATTTTTTTTTTTCTCGTATGTCCCGGAAATAAAAATTTTTGAGTTTTCCAAAAATCAAAGTCAAAAGGCCCCAAAATTTGCCCTTTTTGGTTAAAAATGAAATTTTATGTTTGGGGGGAAATTTTTTTTTTGTTAAAAAAATCCCTTTTTGCCGTTGGCCAGTGGTGGATGCGGCGTACAGGGGGTCAAAAAGAAAATTTTTGGGGTGTTTTTTTATCTTTTTTTTATTTTTTAAATGCCAAATCGTTTTATAAAATTTTTTGAGTTTTTTAGATTCATTAAAGGGTTTTTTAAAAAAGAATGTTTAAGCGTATTTTTTTTTCTAGTATGCCCAAAAATAAAAATTTTGATTTTTTTCCAAAAAATCAAAGTCAAAATGGCCCCAAATTGCCGTTTTTTTTTTAAAATGAAAAAATTATTTTGGTAAATATTTTTAGTAGAAATCCACTTTTTGGGCCCAGTTGGCCCCAGTGGGGGAGCGGCGTACGGGGGCTCCAAAAAAAAAATTTTAGGGGAGTTTTTTAAACTGTTTATTTTTTTTTTAATGCCAAATTTTTTACAAAACTTTTTTGACTTTAGATTCGTGGGGGTTTTTTTAAAATAGAATGTTAAGCAATTTTTTTTTTCTCGTATCCCGGAATAAAAAATTTTTGGTTTTTCCAAAATCAAAGTAAAAAGGGCCCCTTTATTGCCTTTTTTTGCTTAAAAATGATAAATTTGTTAGGGTTGTTATTTTTTTCGTAGAAATCCATTGTTGGCCATTTTGGCCCAGTGGTGGATGCGGGTAAAAGGTCGTCCAAAAAGTGAATTTGGAGGATGATTTTTAACAGTTTTTATTTTTTGCGGCCGAATCTTTTTTTTGGGACGAAATCTTTTTTTTTATTTTTTGTTTAGTGTAAAGAATTTTAAAATAAAATATTATCTACATTTTTTCCCTTTCTTGGGCCCCGGAAAAATGAAATGTTTGTCTTTTTCAAAAAAAGAACAAAATGACCCCAATTTTCCCCACTTTAGATATAAAAATGTACTTTCAGTAATATAATGTGATATTATATTGGAATATGTGGAGTGTTTGAGATCATGTAATCATTTAGTCAGTTCATCTGGGCTTCTCTTCACTCTCAAAAACGTCTCTGCCTCTTTTAATCTCGAGTCGCGGGATATCTTCCAATCGGATGCATTGTTTGTTTTTTCCAAAAATTTTATTTTACTTTTGGGACACGTTGCCTTGGTCCCACGCGTAAAGAAGTCCACCGGGTTTACCGCCCAGCCAGACTTAGGGGTTCAGGTATGCGGGCGTTGCTTTTACGCCTATCATTGTTGAAAATTTTTCACGCAGGATAGCCCCGTAAAGATGATATCTGGGGTAGAAAGTTGAGACAGTGCCGCTGATTTTTTGTCAGTAGTTTAAAAGTGATTTTTGAAATCCTTTGCGAAAAATTTTGTTAGCAAGTTCAATTACACAGCAGTACGGGTCTCCCCATACAAAAGGCAAAAAAATCTTTTAAATTTGGTCGCAGTAGTTTCTTCAACAGAAAACCGAGGTGCCAAGAGAAAGTAGGTTTCAAATTTTCGGGGTGTTTTTTGTAGTTTTAAATAAAAAAATTCCTCTTCTACAAACGAACTTTTAAGTCCCCAACCGTAACGCGGGGAAAGGCGTAAGAACTTCAATAATTTTTCCCCTTAAAAAATTACTTTTTTTTTATGTCAACAAATTTTTTCTTTTGTCTCCAAAACCAGTATCAAAAAATACTTGTTGGTTTACTTGCTGCGGTATTTCAAAAAGATGATGAAGACGCAATGCAGGAGAACAAACAATGATGCTAAAACAGGTCGTGTCGAGATGCTGCTGACAAAATTGGCATCATTTGACTATCGGCCTTTTTGTGTGATTGCACTCTTCGATGGTCGATTTTGCACAGTGTTTTTAAATAAAATTTTTTTAAATAAAAATATGCATAACATTCTATTTTTTAAATCATCACTCGAATCTAAAACCAAAATAGATTTTTTTCAACGACTTGGCACTAAAAAAAATTAAAATGGTTTAAAAAACACCTCCAAATTTTTTTTTGGACAACCTGTACGCGATCCCCCACTGGCCAACTGGCCAACAAAAAGATTTTCTAAATAATAAAACCCCAACAAATTTTTCATTTCAAGCAAAAAAGGGCAATTTGGGCCATTTTTTACTTTTATTTTTTGGGAAAAATCAAAATTTATTTTGGGACATACGAGAAAAAAAAATTGCTTAACATTCTATTTTTTAAAACATTAACGAATCTAAAACCCAAAAAAGATTTTGTCAAAAAGATTTGGCATAAAAAAAAAAAAAAACATAAAAATCATCCCCCCCAAAATTTACTTTTTTGGGACGGCCCTGTACGCCGACCACCATGGCCAACAAGTGGATTCTACTAACAAAAAAATTTCCCCAACATAATTTATCAGTTTTTTAAACCAAAAAAGGGGAATTTTTTGGGGGGGCCCTTTTGGGCTTTTTATTTTGGAAAAAATCAAAATTGTTATTTCGGGGCAACGAGAAAATAAAAAAAGCTTTTTAACTTTTTTTTTAAATCCTTACACGAAACTAAAGCCCAAAATAGATTTTACGAACGATTTGGCATACAAAAAAAAAAAATGATGAAAAAACACCCCAAAATTTTCTTTTTGGCCCCACTGTACGCCGTCCCCCCACTGGGCCAACTGGCCAACAAGTGGGTTTTACTAACAAAATTACCCCCAAAAATTTATCAGTTTTAACCAAAACGGGAAATTGGGCCATTTTTTTGACTTTGATTTGGAAAACTCAAAATTGTTATTTCCCGGGGCATACAAAAATAAAAATATGCTTTTCTTTTTTTTTTAAAAACCCTACAGAACTTAAACCCAAAATAGTTTTAC
Source organism: Sweltsa coloradensis (assembly GCA_024449915.1). Lineage (NCBI taxonomy): Eukaryota > Metazoa > Arthropoda > Insecta > Plecoptera > Chloroperlidae > Sweltsa > Sweltsa coloradensis. Next base: position 8,454 of record JAMZAV010005088.1, read on the forward strand.
AAAAAGATTTTGGATACAAAAAAATAAAAAAAAGATAAAAAAATCCCCAAAATTTACTTTTGGGCGGCCCTGTACGCCGCCCCACCCCTGGCAACTGGCCAAAAAGTGGATTTCAACTAACAAAAATTCACCCTTTTCCATAATTTTTTAGTTTTTAACCCAAAAAAGGGCAATTTTGGGGCATTTTTTACTTTTTATTTTGGGGAAAATCAAAAATTTTTATTTCCCGGACAAAAAGAAAATAAAAATTGTATAAAATTCTATTTTTTATTCCTTACAGAAACAAAATCAAAAATAGATTTCGTTCAACGGTTTGGGGCCCCAAAAAAAAAAAAACAGTTACAAAAAAAAAGCACAATTTACCTTTTGGGCCCCTGTACGCCGCCCCACCACTGGCCCCCCCGGCCCAAAAAGTAGATTTCTACTCCAAAAAAACCCCCCTAAAAAAATATGGGGCTCCATTTTTCCGCAAGGGGGGGGGAGGGTCTCATAATGGGGGGTTCCGGCTATAAAGTTTCCTCAACATTAATATAAGTTTTCTATTTTAAACATTCGATATATCCCCACAACGTTTTGGGGAAGTAATTGTAACATTGATGAAAATCCAAATGTCCCCCGCATACGAACTCATACGTTTTAGCAACTTGTATCACAATGTTGTGTAAAAAACCCGGGAACAAATTGTAAGGATTATACTCGTTCATGTAACGTTTTGGTAGCATTTAAATAGGAACATGGAGAAACGTTTTCAGAACGTTTTCTTTTTACACTTCTTAAAAAATGTAATAATTATGGTTGGTGCAAATATATTTTTTTCGATGATTAATCGATTATTGGATCATCGATTGATTATCGATAAAAAAATTAATTGAAAAATTGATTAATCGGTGTCCGCGAGTATGTACTCACTGAATTGACGTAAAGATATACTAGTGACTGTGCGTATATATTATTTCGAAACACCGATTTTAAATTAAATTTTATTTTAGTGTATTGATAATTGGAAATGGGATCATATGGTGGCAACCATATAGTAATAATACAGTTTCAGAAATCATTTGCTAGTGCAGCAACATACCTTTTCACACAACTTAGGCCTAGATCAAGAAACGTACAGCACTGGCACAAATTATGACAATTTTAACATTTTATTCAAGTCGCAGCCATGGTAGGCCTATAGCCTAACAGCATGGGACCATAATCAATTTAAGGCTGATACAAACGCGCGAGCGTGGCTGGTAAAAAACGAATCAACTGCAAGGTATAGGAATAGATAGATATATGTATAAGCAAATATAGGTAATCCAAGATATGAACTTGACACAATTTAATCACTCACTCAGCGGTATTAAAATCCTTCAGGCATTGGTCAAAGCATTTAAACACGATCACGAATGAGAGAGGCAACGAACAAACGCACTTTCAGCAATCAGTCGATGAAGATGGAACCCACAGTGGTTCCGAAACGTCAAACTCACACACGAGTAAGGTAAACGACGCGACGCGTCCGAAACGACCCGTTTCACACCTTTTTTAAAGTCATTCCGTCTCTTCCCGTCCGTCCGCCCTTGCCGCCGCGCTCCATCACGTTAAACACAACAGCAACATGTACACGCGTCTTTCTATCCCGACGACTGATTGTCGAATGAGCAGAGCACAGACAAGACAGGACAAGCTACCCCACACCGCAAAACACCGTTGAGATTTCAAATGTATGAGGTTATTTTATGAAATCAGTACGTCATTTAACCGTTGGTATTTCAAATTTTAAAACAAGAATATTGTCACGCATAGCTAATTAGGCCCGTTTGCTGAGGGTGGTGATCGCCAAATGAGTGTTTAAGTGGGGGCGTAGCGGTACTCTTTAGGCCTAAATAACTAGCACGGACCAGGATCGTGGGTAGGTGGGTTCATGAGGGGAGGTAGACACAGTAATTAGACGTGAATCCACTTAAGAGACAAGCACTGTATTGTAGATTAACATAATGTCCCTCCTATCTGGCCTAGGATCGAACCTATGGGTTCCGTCTGGCAGACCGTGGGTTCATACCTCTACTGACTCTCTGATTTACTAGTTGGTTTGCATGGCTTACCGAATGCCTTGTGGTTCTGGTACGTGGATGAGACTGGCCCCCTCCGTCACCCTGATGTCAAACCCGGCGATGTCTTCTCACTTCACCTCTTCTGATGGCTAATCCTTGTTCTGGTTCTTCATTCGGCAATCCTCACTTAGAACTCTTCCAGGACATTTGTGGTTCACGTTGCGATTGTTGTTGCACTGTCCTGACCTCCTCCGTCAACGGTTGTCGCTCGTCTCCCCAATCTCAACGAACGTCTCTACGTACGTCAGCACTCTTCCGTTCAGTGCACTTAATCAAAGTCCGATTTACTTGCACTATTTAGTTGTGCAATCTTTAGTATTCAGCGTTCATGTCGGTCGATTCCCTTCCTGTATGCGACTAAATGAGCCACACCGGAAAGTAACTAGACGTCTTGACCCTAAATGAACTCACGTCGGTATGTTCCCTGATTGGATTCCGAAATGTAATGGACCTCGAGATAATTAGTATTAAGTCAACATTTACTCTACAGGACATGACAATATTCTAAACGTTCTCAGAAAGTGAAATGAGCCAGTTTCTAACGTTTCCACATGGTTTTTCCAAGACATTTACGGAAAATGGCACGACATTGTAGCAACGTCAATAAAATGTTACTAAGTAAAGGTCAATATTGTTTATTTTTTATCCACCGAAATGTTAGTTACTTAATGTTGCAACATCGTTGTGAGAATGTTTTTGAGAACCAAAGAATATTGTTACAAACATAACATTTTCCGTACGTTGTATAGATGTTATAATTTGAACTAACATTCTGGGAACATTGTAACATAAAAAGTAACGTTTTGAAAACGTGGTGTGCTGTGTGGTTACTCCCCGAATCTAGAGGCAAGCTCTGGCAATCGTCGTCGGAGGCCCTGCCTCCTTTCCTTCACGACCTCCACGACGACGATGACAATGATACAACGAACGATGACACCCCGCTTCCTCCTTTTACCCTTGGCTTATTTTGACCAGCATGAGCCTCTCCTCCCCCCCCCTCCCTAGGTTAAAGTTGTACAGTAGACCTAACGGTTGACGCGTCCTCAATCCAAATAAACAAAAAGAAGACTTCCTCCCTCGGCCCGTGGCTGGTTAAGACAGCATGAGCTCTTCTTCCCCATATTCCCTAGGTTGGAGTGATGCATTATGACCTTACGGTTGACGCGAACTTAGTCCAGATAAACCAACAACAAAGACGATAACGACAAAGACATAAGAACATCCCTAGTATCCCCTTCTGTTGCATTTTGAATAAACGGTTGACGCGCTCTTAATCCAAATATACTAAAACTAAACAAATGTTATGTATAAAGACCTAAAATTTATTGCGCCAGTATGAAGGGCGATTCAAGAAAAAAAGACCAATTCGCAAACATCAGTTAGTAAGGGGGCGTATATTACTCCTTGGAACTAGAAGCGAGCTCTGCCAATCGTCGTCGGGGACACCTCCTCTGCCCTTGACGACCTCCCCGACGACGACGACACTGACAATGAACGATGACTAAGTCGACCGTGACGTGAATTCCCCCTTTCCTCCCTCACCCGCGACTGGTTCTGACCAGCATGGGCCCCACCTCCACATGACCCCTAGGCTAGGGTGACTCATTTTAATCTACGGTTGACGCGCCATTAATCCCAAAAAATGTGGGAAAAATAAAATATGCTAAGAAAATAAAAATAAAACACTACAAACCATTTATTTATTTTCAATATCACTTGCGGCGCAATATGACATGACCGGTGCAGCGCCCTAGTTTTTTACTTCGTCTTTATCCGGTTGAATTGGCGCTTTGACCCAATAAAAAAACTCAAGTAACCAGCAATTCTTAGCCAGGGTAGTAGAAGTCGGAAGGAGGGGACGCGTTCCTTGGTAATGCTAGGGAAGTGGCCGGCAGAGGGGGGAAGTCTTCAGCACCAGCCGATGTCAAGAGAGTCGTGTCTCGGAGATGAGTGAGGGTGGTCAAGAGGGGTGCACGATTATCTCCGTACCTCAACCATCGGCAGTTTCGTACAGCGTGAGTAAACGTGTAAACATTATTTAATTCACTATTCATAAGACCGGATTTGTTGTGAGTATTTTATTCCCTTTCTCCCACAGAGGGTCTTCACTGGTCCTCTGTCCACGTGGCCTTGACCGACACGGGAGGCTAAAAGATACGATGGGTTTCCTCGCTGGCCCGGAGTAGCAAGGTGGTGGCAGCACTAGCCCGCATGCCACAGATTCAATAACTCTGCGTCTGGACCCGGGGTAGAAATGAGTCCAGAGCATAACTACGCTAATAGTAAAAGTCGAGGAAGAGGGAAACTATGTCTCGCAAAAATATATCATTAAACAAAATTAATCTTGATGACGGTTGACGATTGACAAATAAAACAAAAGAACAGTGTTGAATATAGCTCAAAACCTGGGTGTCCTAGGCTAGAGTGGTGCATTATTCCCCCGTCCCCGTCTGGGCCTGGGGTAGAATAGGCCCAGAGCATGGCTCTGCTAATCGTAAAAGGCGATTCAAGAGAAAAAGTCCACCTCGCAAACATCAGCTAGTATGAAGGGTAGGATTTTACACCCCGAAAATAGAGGCGAGCTCTGGCAATCGTCGTCGGGGACCGTCCCCCCTTTCCCTTGACGACCCCTCGACGACCATGACGACAATAACATAACGAACGATGACAAAGACGATGACGACCGTGGCGTGAAAAACCCCTACTTCACTCCCTTACCCGTGGCTGTTTCTGACCAGAATGGGCCCCTCCTCCCATTTCCCATAGGCTAGAGTGGTGCATTATGACCTAACGGTTGACGCCTCCTTAATCAAAATAAACCAAAACCACTAAAAGTAATTTATTTAACATAATTTTATACACGCAATAAACTCATTTCATTACTTTAAATATCACAGGCGGCGCAATATGACCTATCCGGTTGAGGCGCCCTAGTTCACACGTCGTCGTTAACTCGACATTAAGACGTTTCACAGGAGAAAACAATGTACATATGTAAGTTTCTACTAATTGTTGTGGTAGGTGTAGTTACATATCACATTTCTGGGCTGCCCAGAAACAGCCAAGTAAAGCTACAACACAAAGTACACAACAATATTCCTACACTGCTAGCCTCGTTCGAACTTCTATCATAATTGTGATAACGGCGACAACCTTTATACATTTCTCACTAAAAGTAAATATTAAACATATTATTTAATCCACATCAAACTAATGTCATTGACTCATAATATTACAGGCGGCGCAGAATAACCTGACCGGTTGAGGCGCCCTAGTTTCTCACTTCGTCTAAGTCCCATGTCAAGTCAATAAGATAAGATACATCGTCAAAGCAAAGTGCACCGCGTGCTTTGTTTACAGCCTCGTCTGCTTTACCCTGAGCGGGAGAGGAACATCTACCTAGAGCAATGGTTTGGTTCATGTAGTCACAGTTAAACTGGACCATCCTCGACCATGTATGCCTCGCAAACATCAGCCAGTAAGAAGGGTAGTATATACTCCCCGAAACTAGAGGCGAGCTCTGGTAATCGTCGTCAGTGACCTTGCCCCTTCCCTTGACGACCTCTGTCAAAACGACAACACTATGAACGATGACAAAGTCGATGACGACCGCGAAGTGAGAACCACTCTTTCCTCCCGCTACCCATGGCTGGTTAGACAAGCAGGGGCTCCTATATCCGGCGGCGTATTATGACGTAACGGTTGATTCGCCCTGCAAACAAACTAAAATTGACAAAAAACCTATAAAATATGAATGAAAACATAACAAAATATCGCAATATCTATTAAATGTTAGTAAATACCTTATTAAAATACGAATTGTGCCCACCTGCGTCCCTCCCCCCCCCTTGCTAAATTTTTATTAGCGGTCGCCTCTCTTGCCCCCCTCCGTAACTACGCCACTGGCTTTGACTAAAGCCGGCTACCTGATGAGCTTGGCTCACAGATCATCACAGCAAAGCCCGCGTACCAAGCCAACCTAGATGATAAATGTTGATATAATCTTCTAGCTCAAAGCTAATAACTCAAGACGTGCAGCCAAGACAACAATATCCTCAACAAACTCTGTGCAACAATTGTAGGAGTTTGTTTTATCCAAGTCTTTATAGTCGAGATCTTTCTGCGCTATAAGAAGAGGATGATCTTTGTTCTGTTATCATTAGCTGGCTGAGAGTTTTAGAGACAGTTAGGAGACTGTTAGGAGGCCTGTTATAGATGTGATACATTAGATGTAACTCCTAACCGTGTATCATAATAATATGTAAGTTAATTTGATCAAATTATGATGCCAAGCGCAAGCAATTTGAACAATCCCCTATCATGATCCCTTCCCATCCCCGTCTGGGCCGGGGTAGATTTGGCCCCAGAGCAGGGCTTTTCTAAATCGTACAAGGCGAAGATTCAAGAGAAAAAGTGCCCTCGCAATCATCAGCTAGTAAGCAGGGAGTAAGTATGTTACTCCCCGAAACTAACGGGCGAGCTCTGGCAGTCCACGTATAGGACACCTCCCCTTCCCTGACGACCTCCCCGATGACGATGTAATGACACAACGAACGATGCCAAAGGGACGATGACGACCGCGACGTGAGAAAACCTCCCTTCCTCCCCTCACCCGTGGCTGGTCGTTCTGACCAGCATGGGCCACACCTCCCCATATCCCTACGCTGAGTGTTGCATTAATGGCACTAACGGTTGACGCGTCCTTAATCGATAAACCAAATAAAACTGTCTGGCCAGTGGCTGAATTTTTATGGCCCAGAGAAGGCTCATGCTAATCGTGAAAGGTGATGAAAGAGGAAAAAGTCCACCTCGCAAACATCAGCTAGTAGAAAGGGTAGTTTTCTACTCCCCGAAATTAGAGGCGAGAATAGGCCCAGAGCATTCCTCTCGGCTCATCGTTAAAGGCGACAAAGAGGGCAGCGTGTGGACCCCTCAAATAAGAATCTGGAGGTGACTGGGAGATCGCATAAAGGGGGCTCTCATGCATATATATTCACTTTCCACACTCACATTTACTCTACATCAATCTATTTATTACTTTTTCACTTTCTACTCTTCACCATCAATGATGGCTCCCTTTGTGTTCTAACGTCTACCGCCGGGTTTGCCGTGTGTTGCTTGCGACCCCGTGCCGGGTGGAAAAGGGGATCATGGTTGTTGAGGAAAATGATTTCTTGCGAGAAACATGGACCAACAACGCAACTTTGGCCACTGCTCATCATAGGACGGGAGATTCAGAACTAAGCCCACCTGGGTCAATCGGCTAGTGCAACATTTTGTTCACCATTATGTCTGCCACATTGGGCCAGCAGGACATAGATTGCGTAGGTTGTATGTACCAATGTGGATGAGCTATGGGAAGAGAAGGTTCGGGAAGTCGACAACACTGGTAAAAAGATCTATTGCGTCTATGTCTTTGGGTCCGGACACAAAATTGCTCTTTCCCTACATACCATCCTGATGAAAAAAAAGGAAATCTTTAATGTTTACAAGGCCTATGTGTTAGAACCAACGTGGGCTAGTTGAGTCTTTTCGGGAAATTTGTAGGTGTCCCTTTTCTTACTATGGAAAAATCTTAATCACCACACTCACCCATTTCCCCTCCCAAAACAAACAATTACCATCAAAGAAAAGACCTAGGTCTTTATTTGAACCAGAAAATAACACTTGGACACGTATGCGTCAAAAACTATAAACCTAGTACAAATTACCAAGAATTTTGGACAATAAAAATCCTTACAAAACGAACACAACATTTTTTAAAATATCATCAGTTGCAATTGCAAAAGCGATTCCAAGGAGTTAGCAGGTACTGTAAAAATCAGTAACGGAAACTGCGAACATGAGAATTGCTTCTGGTTGAGCTGCTAATGATAAGCAGTTCTGAACTTATTACTTAAAACACCAAATTTGACACCTATTGAAATCGAAGTTAAAGCCGCATGAACAACTTAATAATTCATAAAGGAATTAGAGTTGTTTGATTCTAAAATATGTTACCAATTGAGGAAATTAAAGAGGAACTCTCCAAACAAGGGTGTCATTGACTTGAAGAATAATGACCCGTGTTGATGGAGAGAATTTCCAAACTGGAACAACAATCCTCACCTTCAACATAAGGACTTACCTGAAAAGGTGTTAGGGGATACCAACATTTTAGATGTCAGAACTCTATACCAAACCCCATGATAGCTTCACCTGTCAAAGATTTGGACACACACAAGAATGTCTGTAAGTTGAACCTATTGCAGGAATTGCGGTTTCAAAATCTCATGGTGAAGTGCAGTGTGAACATCCAAACGACGTGTGTCAATTGTAGTGGTCCACATGCTCTTCTTCACGTGATTGTCCTAGATGGACGGAAGAGAAGAAGATTTGTGAGATAATGGCGCGTTGACAAACTTTAATGTTCATGAGGCAAGGAAAGGTATAGACAAATTACCACACCATCTAAATCATCCAGTATCATTGCGCAAGCTTGTAACATCAATAGTAGAGGCATAATTGCAACAAATCATGAAAGCACACAGAACACTCTAAAACCCAAAACCCTATAAATCCCCAAGGCTTGATGCGGCTTACCAGCCAGTATGTGTTGTGAAGACATCACCTTGGTTCAGGAGAACGCAAAGTAAAGGAAACTATTGAAGCATTGCTTGTGATACAGAAATCACTACAAGTCAATTAAAAGAACAAGCAAAGCAACAAACAGGGCAGGGAAAACTCTTACAAGAGATAATTTTTCCCTGACTCGATCTCAAATTCCGAGTGGAAAATTAGGGAAATTTAATCAACAGCAAGAGTTCACAGCAATGTTGATGTTCAAGTTGAAAGTAAATTTTACCTTAAATCACCAAAAAAGTCAAAAACACAGAACCATTAGATGTTTTAGTGTGTCAAATGTAAAGAGGATTTAAAGATCCCAACCAAAAAAACAGCCCATCCACGTCGTCCACTTACTGCGGACTGTTGGAGATCGGTTAAGGATGAGAATCCTTTTGATATTTTTTAAAAACCCATAAGGTGAATTTAAAAGAAATAACAGCTGTATTTACGATACATACAAATCTATAAACTTAATGGCTACACTAAATATCGTGGAATTGTAGAGGATCTATGCAAATCTAGAAGAGCTACAGCTACTCTTACAAAACACACAACCTTGATCTTATTATACAAGAAACCTCTTTCAAACCAACTGCTAACCTTACGGTTAAGGTTTATACAATCTCCGTTAAGATTATATAGGAGGTTGAACGTGCACAGGGAGGTGTGCCATTCTGGTGCATGACTCTGTGTATGCCACTCAAAATTCCATTGACAACTGGCCTTCAGCGTCGCCGTGACAGCTTACATTCAAATGTAACCACATTATGCGGTATTTACTATATCCACCACCTTATTCTTTAGCAGACGCGATATGGAGGCATTGTCGGATTCAATTACATGGACCGTAATCTGGGTGGTGATTTTAACGCTACCATACTGAATGGGGATCAGTTAGTTTCTGAATCCAACGGGGGTGGGTTGTAGCAGAGTTTCTACAACAACAATGATGTTCATGTGAACACGGGCCAGATGACTCATTTCACGTTCACATTCTGGACTTTTTCAGCCCTAGATTTAGTATATGTGTACACCAATTGCTATCGCTTGATCTCGAGATAAAGTGCTTTGATGATTTAAATGGGAAGTGATCATTTTCCAATTCGGTGAGGTATTAAAACTTACAAAGGCCACACAATCCAGGTCAGGGATGGAGACATTGCGCATATATGCTGTGATTGGGGAAAGTTCCAGGAAATTAGTGAAGTCTCTTTGCTCAAGGTGGACTTTACTAGTTATACGTGACCCCAACCGTGCTTGTCAATAATGCTGGAGTAAATGCTTGCTTGATGCAAGCATATGCCAGTTATACCACTGACTAGTGTGAACAACGTCGTCGTTGTCGTCCCCTGTGAACAAAGATTGGCATTGGCCCTCAAGGAAAGAAAACAGCTTTTAAAAAATTAAAGAAATTTACTAAATTTGAAAATTAATCAATTTCAAGCACGAGAGAGCGAAAACGAGACGAATTATTCAAACATAGTAAGAGAGCAGTCATGGCAAGAGTATGTATCTCTCGTATAAATTCAAGCACCTCTTCACGATGGGTGTGAAAAGGATTTAAATCAATTAGTGGACGTACAGGTAAAACCATTACCCGCTATCAAGGATGGCGGGCAATAGTTACTACTCCAGCAGATGTGGCTTCAGTACTGGGTACACATTTGCATCCGGTAAGCAGTAAATGCACGGATATGATGCAGAATTTCTAGCACACAAGCAGTTACAGAGCTCGAAACACTAATTTCTCATCGGAAAACGATGAGACATGATAACAGAGCGTTCTCTTTGGGAACTCCGTATGGCGTTAAGGCTCATTACGTCGCACAATCTGTGGGATGAAGACAAAATGCACAACGACATGTTTGTGCACCTGACTGCATCCCTCATGGAAGTTATTATTTTATTTTTTAAGTATTTGTGGTTGTCTGACAGATTTCCCGATAGTGGCGTAGTGCCACTTAATTCCACTTCTCAACCCACAAAAGTATTAAAGTCGATTGCCGACTCATATCGCCCTATTCTCGGACAAGTTGCCTTTTTGCAAAATGTTCTAAAAAAGATGATCAACAAACGACGAATGTGGATGCTGGAGACACGCGGTTTAGTGCGAACGTCCAATGTGGATTTCCCGTCAACCGTCGTTGCACCACTTCATCGACCACTTGGGTTCGATTAGAGACGTTTATTCAGAAGGGTTTGTTTTGCAAAAAAACATGTTGTTGGTGTGCTTTTTGACATGAAAAAGCATTACGATACAACATGGAGAATAATATCTTCAACAGGATTCACCGAGTGGGGGGTTGCGGGTTTTTTCGGGGCACATGCCAAAATTTTTAGAAAACTTTTTAACAAGATAGAACTTTCAAAGTGCGTGTTAACAATGTTTTTGCAGACTCGTTCTCACTAGGAAAACAGGTGTACACAAGGCTCGGTCTTGTCGGTTATCACTGTTTTGCTATTGGAATAAAAAAAAAAAAAAAAAAAAAAAAAAAAAAAAAACCCCTAGTCTTACTTTTTTGGGGGGTGGGGGAAAAATGTATCCCAAGAGCCTAATGTACGTGCCTATTTGTAGATGACCTGGGGAATCTTCTACAGATCGGCTAAATTTATCAACAGCTCAAAGACACGTGCAAATGGATTGAACAATAAATTGTGAATGGGCTCCCCCCCCCCCCCGAAAGCGGGGGACACGAGTCTTCCCGAAAAAACTCAGTGCATTCACTTTGCCGTCTTCAAGGAATCCAAAATGACCACAACTATCGTTAACAATGTAGAACTTACTATTTCAAAACAAATGTCTCCGTCTTCTCGGCTGGGTGTTTGACAAAAGCTAAATGGAAAAGACCACGTTGTTGAGTACGCAAAAATTGGCATGTTGAAAATCAACCTATTGAAAGTATCAGTAATACAACGTGGGGGCAGATAGGGACTTGCATGTGAGAATTTTAGGATCTATAGTTTGCTCCAAGATGGACTTGGAGGTTTCGATACTCTTCAGCAATAACACAACCCTTAAACTTCTAGACACTGTCCACCATTGTGGTCTCGGATTGCTCTTGGTGCTTACATTGTTACTGAAAAACAAGTTTTTTTTCTCTTTGGTAGTCAGCTTGTATGCCGAGTCATGTGTGTCCTCCTTAGCAGAAAGGAAAAACCTCTGATGGGTACGATTGTAATGAAAATTAAAAACTATGCCTAACCATCCAGGCAAATCGGAATTTTTAACACGACATATGTCAGACACTTGATAACAAACCACAGGCATCCTTTCAACGGGATTAAGATGTAAACTTTGTTAATCTTTATAGAATTTATCTGCCAAAAGTTCTTTTAATTTTGTATTTAGCAATAACCCGCCCTGGTTTTCACCAGAGCGATTATTATATTTGACCTTTGTCGTTTTGATACAAACTCTACTTGCGATGTGTATTCAAAATTAAAAAAAAAAAAAAAATTTTTTTTAAGAAAAAAAGATTTCGCATGAACATTCAAAGGTTTACTTTGGTATTCACAGATGCTCCAAAATTGACAACAGGTTGGAAGTGCCTTTATTGCTCACCTTAAACTGAACGTTTCAGGCTAAGCGGACGTGGTGCTTCAGTTTCACTGCAGGAGTTATCGCCATCCGTGAAGCTCTTAAATACATTCTACGCTGTCGTTGTGGAGATAACTTTTGTGTTTCAGATAGCTTTAAGTTCACTTCAAGCTATAAAAACTCAGGTTATTCTAGTCATCATTTGGTACAAGACATCCAATTCTATTTAGAAAAACTAACCTCTAAGGGATATAGATAGAGTTTTTGCTGGATACTGGACACGTGTGGCATAGAGGGAAATGAACACCGCTTGATCGGGCTGCTTAGGAAGCTTCCCAGCGTCGCGACGTTGATTTCAATCAGTTCCCGTCCAGACGTCAACGAGATGGATACAAGCAAAATTGTTGGATTTGCGACAAGCATCGTGGGATGTGTTGCAAAATAACAAATTGCATATGTGTGATGCCCCATTGACTAACAAAAAAATTCGTCCACACGTCTCGACTCTCACGTAGAGAAGAGGGTGGTATTGTCAGATTCGTATAGGCCATACACGCCATAAACACACGGAACGCTTAACCAGAGAAAAGGTTCTTCCCATATGTGATAGACCATTAGTTGCTCAGGAAGCGACCCTCCCCCCCCCTCGAACTAATTTTTCACTTAGCAGTTTTGTTCAGAAAAAAATCACAATTAATAATTCACTGTGCCACTTAGCAGCTGGGGCGTTTGACGGCCAGGGGGTCCAAAGTCGAAATCGAAAGTTGCAAAACTTTGACCTGCTATGTAACGGTTCAAAGTTTTTGATAAAATCAAAAATCTTTTTAATTATCATTTAACACTTATTTTGATTTTTTTAAAATAACAGCGATTTCACTTTTTGTAAAAGGGTGCCCAAAATTAATAATAATCGATTTTATGTTTTATACACTTTAACATTAAAGATTGGACAATAATCCGCATTAAAGCTTTATTTTTATACATAATGAAAGAACACGGAATTTAACACAAATATGCAAAAACAAATTCAAGGGCTGTCAAAAATGCTGGGTTTTATATTATTGCTAAATACAACAATTTTTAAAGTGCTAAAAAATGTGTTCATGTTACTAAAATCAGTAACCTGTTTTAGGAATACGTATTGTATGTGGGCCTAGACAAAGAATTAAATTTTTATCCGGGTTGTCCAAAATTTTTGAATTCAAATTACAGCAATTGAGAGAAAATAACATACAAATAGGGCAAATCAATGTATTAGTTGGCCCAGTCATCACCAAATTTATATTCTAACCTAAAACAATATAATGATGTGCTGTTTAACACAGGGTTGTCCAAATAGTGTGTTGTGTTCTGTACAAGAATTGTTTGAATAAAGTCAAAACTCGATCATAATACCGTCAGGTGCCAAAGGAAGCGACCTCGGGCGCCCACCGAACTAATTTCACCATAGCCGTTGTGTTCAGAAAAAAATCCACGATAATAATCCACCTATTTGCCCATTTGGCAGCTGTGGTGCGTTTGACCTGCAGGGGATTCCCAAAGTAGCTTAATGTTGTTTGTAATATTGCCGTTAGTTCTCTTCGCTCTTGGCTAAAAATTTTCAAATATCTTCAAAATACAATCACAAACTATTATTCCCACATTTTCTCCCTCGCCCCCGAACCGGTATCTACAAAAATTCTCATAGGCCTATGTGAGAAAAAACACAGCCAAAAGTATAAAAAGAATGGAATGTATTGAATCTTTCTGTATGGAACCAAGTGTATGTCCTATGTACTCTGACACTAATAATCATTACTAATGGTCCTTCAGAAGGTTATACCGACTATATTGAAATTGCACATGTACACAGACATAAATACAGATATGTACAGTTATTACGGACTCACCGTGTAGTAATAATAATTTACACCCAAGTTCGGGATATTCAAACTAATCTTTAATTTAGAAAAGCTAATCTCTTTCTCATCTCATCAACATACATCAAAACATAACACCCTACAGACTGGCCAGGATATTGTATCACCTCACAAGCTTATACTTGTGATGACCACAGATAACCCAAGGAGTTTGTGATGAAGGTGAGCCATAAATACTGATAGAGCCGCACGTAAGGCCTAGCTAGATGTATTATCTAATTTTTACTGTTTGTATTTTGGTTGTACAATTTGAAAGAAATTATTTTAGGTTATAGAGATATTTTTCCATTGCCGAGTGGTGATACTAATCAGCTATACACAAAGAACATAGGGTTTTTATAGCAGATATACAGCAGTCATAGCAAGCTGTGTGCATTACTGGAACAAAAATGGAACTTGATAGAACGTATTCGTATCTACAATTTGACACCGCTAGTGCGTTTTGTATATCTAAATTATGGCATATGAGGGGACTTCTTCTTCCCCCCCCCCCCCCCCCCGGTGATTAATCAAGAGTTCAATCTGTTCGTTTATTACGAGAATTGTTATTTGGCATTTCCTAATGACAATGAATAATGATGCATATCAGCGACCATAAGTAAATCAAGGTGTCTAGTTGTATGACTACACCATCCCTTGATTTACTTCAGTTCGAGGGTTGTATTACGTGAATCAAGAGGATAGGAACGAGCTACATTACTTTTAATATAAACCATTTTTTTTTGCAAACTTCCGAATATGTTCTTTCTGCCGTTAGTAGGCCTATACAAGACTATCTGCATCCATTATTTGACTAGTTTCCCTGTGCATACTATAAACAGGTGAATGTGAAATAAATGTATATCATCTAAAACAATTTATGTACTCCCTATTAAGCTTTAAAAGTATACTCAAATGGTCATCTGGAAGAAAGCCACAAGCTGGCATATTCTTAATGGAGATTTTGGACAACCTTGTGAATAATAACAGAATAGTAAAATACACAATGAAATGATAGAAAAACATTTTCCCCGCCGTGCAACGGCGTTCATGCGGTTTGGAGTTCAAAACATTTAAATAAAAGATATGAATAATTATTGTGATCAACTTGCAACACACGGAAAATATTCAATCATTTAGTATAATTGTAATTCTTACACGATACTCCTAAAATAAAAGACGTCCAGGTACCAAATGACAAATATGCATTCGTGGAAAAAGCTTATAGTTTCAGCTATAAGAGCATAGCCCTTTTTTAGTTCGAGGGGATGAGTGTTACATACAGATGTAAGAAGGCTGCTATATGTAGCATAACATCATATATATTTTTGGACAACCCTGTAATATACCATAAACAAATCCCGTAAATTGCGTTGTTTAGGGTTTTACATCGTGCACAATGTTAGGTTGTGCAAACAAATTATGAAATGCAGCATAAACGTACCTAGGAAAAATATTATGAACATATATTTTTCATATGAGATATTGGACACCCTCATGTCTAAACGCCCCAGATGTAACTGACAAACATGGCTGCATGAGAAAGAGCATTAGTTTTAGCTGTGAGAAAAACACACGCTGTTATAAGTTCGAGGGGGTTATATACGTACAGATGAAGAGGATGGCCGCCACAAGTTCATACTACTTTTGGGACCTTTTTGGACAACCTGTGAATACATATAGCAATCAGTTAGGTGTATTATGTTTTGGACATCATGTATGATGTTAGGTCTTGCAATCAAATTATAAAGAGATTAATGCATTAAAAAAAATATTTTTAACCTTTAATTTGCATATTGGACTTGGACACCCTACCGTCTAAAACGCCCAGCTGCAATTGGCAACAGGCAGAAATGCGAAAAAACGATTAATTCCTTTAAGAAAAACAATGGTAGCATTAGTTCGAGGGGGGGGAAAGGGGGGTTAAGAGCCACCTAACGGTCTATGACACATGTGATGTACTTTAACCGGGCAATCCATTGCTAGCAGAATGTGCCAAATATGATGCATTGCACGCACCGCAATTTGATTCTCCCAATCATATGAAGAATTTTGCATATTGATAACGGCGACAACTTTCTAATTTCTCATCCATTGTAATTGTTTAACAAAATTTAATTCACATTTACACATTTGTTTCTTTTCTTTATTTTCATTTACATACATAACTTTTATTTTGCTATTACTTTCTTCATCATAATTTATTTTGTTTATTTATACACTTAGAAAACAATCTAATCATCAAACATACCTGCATTCACTCTTCTCATTTCCTTTCATTCACGGCGGCGCAATATACCTAACCGGTTGAAGCGCCCTGTTTCTCACGTCGTCTTTCTGGCAATCGTCGTCGGAGTCCTTGCCATCCTTCCCTTAACGACCCCTTGACGACGATGACGACAATGACACCATGAATGATGACGAAGACAATAATGACCATGACGTGAGAACCCCCTTTTCCCTCCCCCTTCCCCGTGGCGGGTTTGACCAGCATAAGCCCCTCTTTACCCCTTAGGTTGAGTGGTTTATTGTTACCCTAACGTTTTGTCGCGTCCTTGATCCAAATAAACCAAAAAATCCTTCAAATAAAACTCAAGAAAACAATATACATTAAACAAATCTAAAACACAATAATTTAATTTATTGACTCACAATATCACATGCTGCAGAATATATAACCTTCCCGGTTAAAGCGTCTTAGTTCCTCACGTCGACTTTGACGTGGACTGTAAATGACTCGAATTAATTATTCTGGCACAAAAAAAGCATTTCAAAGTAAAAAACCGCATCATTTATTAAATTTTGTTTTTTGGGGCAACCCGCACCGTATATAGTGGTAAAAAGTCACAATATTTACCGTACACTTTGGATTAGCGGTAACGAGAGGCATTCCTATGCTGAGGTCGGGGGTTTAAAAATTTTCCCACTCTATTTTTATGAAAATGACAATGACACAACGAACGATGACAAGACGATGACGACCGCGACGTGAGAACCCCCCCCCCCTTCCCCCCTTACCCGTGGCTGGTTCTGACCAGCATGGGCTCCTCCTCCCCCCCCCCCTTAGGCTAGAGTGGTGCATTATGACCTAACGGTTGACGCGTCCTTAAACCAAATAAACCAAAAAACTATTTTTATGATCTTTTTTGCAATGTTTGTACTACATATTTCAATTTTTTTTGCCTGCTTTACTGTTTGTTGGTAAAAAAAAATTAGTTGAAATATCTATTTTCTGATACAAAGAAGGTTAGGGTCGACCCTTTGTGTCACATCCAGAGTAGCGAAATATATATCTAGGGGACTTTCAAACGCAAGTTGCTAACGCAACTGCCTTTGTGGATACGATTTTTATAGCCCTATGATTTTACAATGGAATTTTGCGCAATTCCGCCGTTTTTAACAAAAAGCAATTTTTATCCGGTAAGTTTTGTGCATGAGGGGGACAGTCAGTGGATAAGAGTGATAAAACTGAACGTAACGTGGTTGTTATTCCCTGGGTTGACTTAAAAATTGGTGTTCTTGTTTTACATTTCCACTGTTAGTTAGTTATTGTTTTTCTCCAAAGCCTTGACACTGATTACTATTTTGTCTGCAAAAAACCGTGGTACCGCAGCCGTTTTAATTTTATCCCTTTGTCGCAACGAGAAGTGGGTTCACAGTGGGAACCACGTGTGTCATATTTGCCGTGGTCATGCTTATTCTTTATCACGACGATGACGAAAAACGATGACGACCGCGACGTGAGAACCCCTCGATCCTCATCCTACCCGTTGCTGGTTCTGACCAGCATCAGCCCCTCCTCTCCATATCCCCTAGGCGGAGTGGTGCATTATGCCTAATGCTTGATGCGAACATAATCCGATAACCCCAAAAAAAAAGACGATGGCGACAAAGACGTAAGAACACCCTTTCCAAACCCCTTCTATAGCTTTTTGAATTAACGGTTTTACGCGCCCTTAATCCAAATATACTAAAACTAAACAAATGTTATGTATTCAGACCTAAAATTTATCGCGCCAGTATGATAGCGATCCAAAAAAAAAAGTCCAACCCCGCAAACATCAGCTAGTAAAGGGGGCGTATATTACTCCTTGAAACTAGAGGCGAGCTCTGGCAATCGTCGTCGGGGACACATCCTCTTTTCCTTGGGCGACCTCCTCGACGACGATGACAAAGACGACCGCGACGTGTGGAACCCACTTTCCTCTCCCACCCGTGGCTGGTTCTGAACAGCATAGACCCTTCCTTATCTAACCCCTAGGCCAGGGTGACGCATTTTGACCTACGGTTTTACGCCCCCATTTATCCAAAAAATAGGGGGGGGAAAAAATATACTAAAAAATAATTAAAAAATCAAAAACACTACAAACTCATTTATTTACTTTCAATATCATATGCGACACAATATAACATGACCGGTGCAGCGCCCTAGTTTCTCACGTCGTCTTTTAGTTTCGGTTATCTCATGGTGCTTAGGGCCCAAGAACAAAACTCACGTAACCAGCTCTTAGCCAGGGGTAGTAGAAGTCGTAAGGAGGGGACGCGTTCCTTGGTAATGCTAGGGGTAAAAAAAAAAAGCTAAATTGGAAAGACCACGTTGTTGAGTTACGCAAAAAATGCATGTTGAAACTCAACTTATTGAAAGTTCTCAGTAATACATCGTGGGGTGCAGATAGGACTTGCATGTTGAGAATCTACGGATCTTTAGTTTGTTCCAAGATGGACTATGGATGTTTCGTATACTCTTCAGCACGTAACACAACCCTTAAACTTCTAGACAATGTCCACCATTGTGGTCTTCGTCTTGCTCTTGGTGCATTTCGAACAAGCCCGGTAGTCAGCTTGTATGCCGAGTCAGGTGTGTCCTCCTTGGCAGAACGGAGAAACCTCTTGATGGGTACGTATGTAATGAAAATTAAAGCTATGCCTAACCATCCAGCAAATCGGAATGTTTTAACACGACATATGTCAGACACTTTGATAACAAACCCAAGGCAACTCTTCCAACGGGATTAAGATGTAAACTTTTGTTTAATCTTATAGAATTTGATATGCCAAAAATTTTTAATTTTGTATTTAGCAATAACCCGCCCTGGTTTACACCAGAGCCGATTATTATATTTGACCTTTGTCGTTTTGATAAAAACTCTACTTGCGATAGTGTATTCAAAATTAACTTTAGAGAGATTTGCCATGAACATCAAAGGTTTACTTTGGTATTCACAGATGGCTCCAAAATTGACAACAAGGTTGGAAGTGATTTTTATTGCTCCACCTGAACGTTTCAGGCTAAGCGACGTGTGTTCAGTTTTCACTGCAGAGTTATTCGCCATCCGTGAAGCTCTTAAATACATTCTACGTTATCGTTGTGGAGAATACCTTTTGTTGTTCAGATAAGTCATGTATTCAAGTCATCATTTGGTAGAAGACATCCAATTCTATTTAGAAAAACTAACCTCTAAGGGTTATATAATAGAGTTTTGCTGGATACCTGGACACGTGGGCATAGAGGGAAAGAAACACGATGATACGGGCTGCTAAGGAAACTTACAAACGTCGCGACGTTGATTTCAATCTAGTTCCCGTTCCAGATGTCAAGAGTGGATTCAAGCAAAGATTGTTGGATTTGCGACAAGCATCTTGGGATGTGTTGCAAAATAACAAATTGCGTAGTGTGATGCCCACATTGACTAACAAAATTCGTCCACCTACGTCTCGACTCTCACGTAGAGAAGAGGTGGTATTGTCTAGACTTCGTATAGGGCACACACGCCTAACACACGGATATCTCTTAACCAGAGAAAAGGTTATTCCCATATGTGACACATGTGATGTACCTTTAACCGTACATCATATTGTCACGTTGCGAGGTTGATAAGCCCTTTGGTATGGATGTTATTTACCAAAGTAACTATTGTTTTGGGGGAACGTAGCTGTTGTTTGTTACACAGACTAATCTTCCCAACAGTGACCGAAATCGATAGGTATTTAATGAGGTGGTTTTCTAGGACATGTATAGAGAGGATTATCACAAACAAGAACACAATCTCAACAAAAAGAAGGAGCACTTGTATTTAAACACAATCATCCTAATTAGCCTGTTGGTTAAGCTTATGCATTTCACCTGATTGAACGTGAGTTCGAACCCCCATGTAGTGAGTGACTTGACCTATAGTAATGAAACCATGTCTTACTTTAAGTCCCCCCTCTCTGGTTGGTCCTGGATCAGCCGTGACTCAGTCTCGGACGTGGGAGTGCAGATGTTCTACCTTCTTCTGACTTCTTGCCTCTTGATCGGCTAATCCATTCGATACTCGGTGTTTCCAATGCACTGCTAACTAATTACTCTTCTTGTCAACAATTCCTTGTCAGAACACCATTGTACTTGCTCTCGAAGACGACTTGTTCGTTCGCGGTGGCCAGATTGTAACTCCCCCACTCAACTGGGCTTACGCCTCCTCAGTCCCGAGTTGATTCAAAGTCCAAATTAATTAGCAGCAATTGCCGTGCCCGAAACGCAAAGTCAGCACTATGTCGCCACTGAGTTCCCCGCGAGAAGGAGCGCGTGCGAGTCTATTAGCTCAGGTCACAATGCTTAGACCAGCAATTCAAATACACCTGGTATTGGCCACAAATAACAATAAAGTGACAAAATAATCCATCTGTCAGCAACACACGTACGCCATACACGCGCGCAATGGTCATTGCAGCAACAAGCATGACCTCCTTATACTTTGTGACATCGTAATGCAATCACTGTCTTGTCACAAGCAATAATCAATGAAATTATACCAGTAACAAGGGTTAGAAACTACCCCAAACATGACATGTCACGCCTCCATAGAAGATTCGACCCGAATCTTGTTCAAGATGTCTTCATGTGCATCACTAATACAGGAAGATCGACTGCCATCTGGATTAAGAGTTTCCTCCGTATATCAGTACCGTTCCTATATAATCAACCTGTTTCTTCAGATGCTCTCTTATTCTCTCTTGATGTTTCTTCACTTCCTTGAAATCTTGATGTCCTCCTTAAACTTGCAATCTTCCTCCTCATCAAGAAGACGCGATACACCATCCACCCTCTTGCATAATAGACCAATACACAAACCAGAATCCTAACTGAATACTACTTGTATACACTACTAAATAAAACTTAAAAAAACAAGCAAATTAAAATAAAACGAATCTCACGCTCAAACGAGACCAAAATGCAAAAACTCACCTTCCAGGTTAGTACAAGCCAGGAAACTAATATAAAAAGTTTGACTCGAATGACAGTAATTCATCTTAAACAACCTTAATTCCTGCGAATTAGGATTAAATAAATTGATCTGAAAATCCCTATATTTAATCTAACACAAGCAATCTTAATAAAAATTAAGTCATAAAACAAACACAAAAATATCATTGCTTGTGCATAAAATAAAAAAAAACGACATAATATTTAAGAATTACTGTCTCAAAATTCCCTGAATAAATTCATTCGGAACCCTGGTAAAGTTCCTTAACCTAACTCCTTTAACATTTATGTGCTTCCTCCGACAATTTGACGTAGCTTATCCAGACAGCTCCTGGAAGCCCGCCGATGTATACTGCAGGCAGGTACTGCATACGTAATGGCTCGCAATGTCCCATCTCACTGGACCCGCACAATAAAATGAAGCCAGATCACTAAAACATAAAAAAATCTCGACAGAAAAATGTACATAATACAGTCACCACGTGTCATCAATAATAAACAAGCCCAAGTGTAAAACTGCTGACGAATGTATACACACTGGACTGACATTGAGAAATGCCATCATAGCAACCTTGAACTTCAGTAGTATTTAAAACTGGACGACTTAGTGCTACAGTAACACATTTACCATTTACGTAATCGATAAATAAAATTCAAAGGCGGGCAATTTGTAACTGAATTGAATTATGTAAACAAATAATAATATGAAAGCTCTATCCAGAAAATATTTTAACAAATATTAATTATAAATTTAAATTTAAATTACATTTTCAATGACAACATTATTCCGAAACATATTGAATTATTTATTAAAAAAACTATATCCATTTATATTAAATTTGAAACAGAAAACATTTTATTATAATCTCAATCCACAGACCACAATAATGAATTTATAATACACAATCAAGCAAAATTTCTTGAAACAAATAACGGATTTTCCTTTTCTGCAGTTTGATTTTATTTTTAACCCCAAAAAAAAATTTTACATAAAAAATTAAAATTTAAAAATAAAAAATAAATTTTTAATTAATAAAAAAATAAATGATTACATTATTTTACATAAATTTAATTTCAACCCCGAAAATTTAAACCCTGGGCTAACTATGCACCTACAATAGGCCCGTGGGCACCACCCTTGGTTCCCCACCCCCGAAGCGGGGCCAAAAGACAAACCCTTTTCCACCCCATTTGAACCCCAAAAGCTAATTTTTTAGGGCAAAAGCTTTCCACTCCTTTTTTAACTTTAAAAGATAATGGGGAAAGTCAAATCCCCCCCAACTTTCCATATGGGTATTTTAGGATGGTTTTAACCCGGATTAAAAATATAAAAACATTTAAGGGAAACCCCTTTTTTTTATAAAACTTCCAAATTTTTCCCAACCCCCCGGGCCTCTTTTTTTCCGTCCATTAATTTACAGTCAATGTTCCCTTATTGTTAACCACTGCCATTGGATAAACCCCCTTTCGTCCCCTCTTTTTTTTAAAACCAAAAAAAAATTTCCCGGGGGAAAACCAATTAAAATTTCATACTAACATTTTAAATTTTTAATTTAGAGGAAACCCAAGGCTTTTTCGAAACTCCCCATGAGGTCTTGGGTGTTCCCCCCGGGTGTTTAAAAGTACCCTTTCCCCCGGGAAAACCAGTGTCTGGCACTGGTCGACTTTGTCTGCTTCAGATGGGGGGTGGGGGGGGGGGGGGGGGGGGGTTAAAAAAAAAAAAAAGTCAGAAAACTTTTTGATACTGATCTGAATCATCTTTTTACTTTTTTCTTCATTTAAATTTTTTTTCCGGGGGGACGGTTTTTGTGTTTCCCTTTTTGGGCCCATTTTTTTCTTTTTTCCCAAAGGGTCCGTTTTTTCGGTTTAAACTGAAACCCCCCCGGGAGTTTTTTGGACCCCTAACTTGATTTTCCATTTTTTTAAAAATGACATGGGGGTGGGGATTTGGTGGGAAAAGGGAAATGGGAAAATTTATTTTGGTTTTTTGGGTTTTTGTTTTTCCAAAACTATTCCCCTTCTTCAACATTGGATGTTTTTGTGCATGTCTCTTTTGTTTGGGAAAAAAACCCCTTTACCTTTTCCCTTTCCCGCTTTTATCTCGATCTTTGGGAAGGTTTTGGCATCCAAAGGGAGTTATCTGTGGGGCCAAAAAACGGTAATTTTTTTTCCCTTTCTTTCCCTTTTTAAAATAAATTTTTGGGGACTTACTCCTGTTGTACTGTGTGGGTGTGACCCCCCCCGGGAAAGGGGGGGAGATAATTTCCAAAAAAAGTTTTTCCTTTTCCCAAACTCGCTTGTTGCCTGCGCAATTCGGGGTCCTTTTTCAGAAGTGATCGATTCTGACGTTCGGGGGAAATTCCCCATTTGCTTTTGGCCAAAAAGGGGGGGTAACATGGCCAAGTTTTGAGGTTTTTTAAACTTCAAAAAAATTTTAAATTTAAATTTTCCTTTTATAAAAGGTTGGGGCCCTTTCCATCTTGGGTGAAAGGTGGCAAACCCCAAAACGAAACAAAAAACGTTTCAAAACCTCAATTTCCTTAGCGGGGTGTGATAGTTTTTTTTCCATAATTTCTACCTCAATTTGAACCGAATGGTAGTCTTTCAAGACAAATAGATAGGTCCTGATGGGAAAAGGGGCCCAAAAATCGATTTCCCATCCTTGCCCGGGTTTTTTGATGGAAGGGTTTAGTTTTTTCCTTTTTTGGCTTGGTGTTTTCCGACCTCTTTAAATTTGGCCCCCTTTGGGACGATTTAACGTTTGTTTTAGCATTTTGGTCTATTTTTTGGCCACCCCCTACTTTTTTGGGTCGTAATCGATGTTTTATAGCCACGATTCCCCGGATTTCCCCTTTAGCCAACAGGGGGAAAATTTATCTTGTAATTCCTGTTTGGGTTTTCTATTCGTGTTTCCCTTTTAGAATAAGATTGCCAAACCCCCAGATTTCATTTCTGAAAGGGTTAAACCCTTTTTTTTTATCTTTCCCCCTTCCCGTCTTAAACTGTCAAATTTCTCCTTGTAATTTTTGAGTTCCTGACAGGATGCGTGTTCCAAGGGCTTTCAATCTTACGCATTTGGGGTTGATTCCTCCCACGACAAGTCTTAAAGGGGGGTCCCCCTCCCCGCTATCGAAAATGGGTTGTCCGTTTTTCTGATTTGTCAAGCCGTTTGAAACAGGGGGGTTGCAAGTTTTTTTTTCCCAGGGCGATGATTTCCCGTGTAAATTTTTATGACTGAGGCGCGAAACCACCTTTCAACCCTAGCCACAGGGGGTTTTACTTTGGGTGAAAATATAAAACCCCCGGGTTTGTGTTCAGATTAAAAAGGGCAAAATGTTTTTCCCAAAAAAAAAAAATATGGAAGGGGCCTTTGGGAACCCCCCATTTTAAAGATAAGGCCCTTCCCTCCAATTTTGGGAAGGGTCGGGCTTCGATTCTGTCAGACTCTTGCTTGCATAGTTAATTAAATCTTGGGTCCATCGGGCCCCAAATTTTGGGTAAAATAAAAGCTCCCCGGCCCCAATGGGCTGGCGTCGGCTAAACACTTGGGTCTGTAACCCCTGGGTCATAATACCCCAAGCACCCGGCCCAGCCAGTCCCCTTTGTTTTAAAAATGGTAAACCCCCCCCTTCTTGTTTTTTGGACCCCCCTTAAAAGGGCACCCAGGGTTTTTGGGTTTAAATTTCGGGAAAGGTTCAGTAAATCGGTTGGGTAAAATTTAGGGTTAAAACTTCCAACCCAAAATTTTTCCAAACCCCCGAAAGGGTTTTTGGGCTTTTTTTCTGGGCCCTTTTTGGTGCTAAATTTGGGGACCCCTTCTTTAAATTTTTCCCCGGGTGGTTTTTTTAAACCCCTTTTTGTTAACTTTTGGGCCCCCTGAATGCCCACTTCTTTTTGAAAAAAACCCCATACTGCATTTTTTCCCTTTTTTTTTAAAAGTTTAGCCCTTTTCGGGTTTTCGAGCAAAAATGTATAAAACCCCTTTAATTTTTTGTCATGTGCTTCTTTTGGGCTTGGTTTTTACCAAAAAGGTCCCTCGGGTAAAACAAGTTACTCCTTTCCCAGCCCTTTGGAAAAGGGTGATTCCCCCGATTCCCTTGAAAAATTTTTGGGGGCCACCCGATTCCAAACAAAAAGCCTTTTTTACTGGTACAGGGGGCCCTTTTGGGTAAAGGGAAAAGTGGGACTTTTTTGACTCGGGACTTAGCTCAATTTTATGAAACGTTTTTTTAATGTTTTAGTTTACTGAAATTTTCTACTCTCTTTCGAAATTCCCGGGAAAAAAATCGTTTAAAATGTAGGAATGGGGGGTCCTTTTCCCCTCAAAAATGCTGGTTGCCCGCCTCTTTTCAACACACCCTTTTTATTTTTCGCCCCTCCCCTTTTTGGGGATTTCCACCCAAAGTGATTTCCCCTGATGTTTGGCCCTTTAAAATTTCTCAATTTTCCATTTCTTCCAGTTTTTACAATTTCCTTTTCCCCCAAATTTTTTCCGTAGGGGGGACTTTGGGATTTTTCTCATGGGGGAGCTATTTGGCTTTAAATTCAGATTTTTAAATTGGGTATCTTTTAGTTGAAACTTCTTTTAAAAATTTTCCCAATTTGGCTGATGCCCTAACCTTCTGATTTCGTACTTTATTTTTATTTTTAGTCCCCATTTTAAGGGAAACCCCAAAATCGGTGGCAGACTCCTAACCGTAATGGCTGAAAACCCTTTTTTTCCCCCAATGACAAAGAAATTGTTGCCCCCTTCACTCTTCCTGGGCCCACTTCTAAACCCGGGTTTAAATTTTTCCCCAGGGGCTTTTCAAGGTTTTTCGCTTCCCATAGGGGGACAGCAACCCCTTTCTTGTGGTTTAAACTATTCAAAAGTTTTTGCTTGGCCCCTTTAAACGATCCCCAAAACCCTTTCTCAACTAACATTTGGGAAAAGCCCCAAATAGTCAACAATTGGAAAATTCACTGACACACCTCCAATTCCCTTTTCTCTGACCATTTTCCTTTTGCTGCACTTTGGTTTATGGGTTTTTTTTAATGGAAACAATTTCCCGCCAAACCTTTAGTAAATTAATTTATTGAACTTTTACATTTCCCCAGGTTTTGCAGTTTAGATGATTTCTGTTTTTTTTAGTTTTTACCCCATGTTTTGAATACTTCTTTTTTGAGTAACCCCTTTTTTATGAAACTTTTGGTCCTGAACATTTTTTTGTGTCCACTTTAAAATTGCATTTTCCCGGATTTCCTTTTACCCCCCGGGGCGTAGCATCATTCCTTTTATGTCCTATGTAGGCCCCATCGAGATCATTCCGACTCTGTAGGGTCTAGGGGCCCACTCCCTCTTCAGGTTTATTCCCCCAAGGGAATTTTTGGGTTACTTAAATAGGGCCTTTTCGGTAACCCTTTAAGTTTGTTTTTATGATCTTCCCAAGGCCCCAGAACTGTGCCACTTTTCCTTTTTGCCTTTCCATATTTCGGATGCCTGATACTCAGTGGGTTCTAAAAAATTTAGGGGCCCGGGGCATGGTATTTCCCGGGTTTAAATTTCATTTTCCCTTTTCTAACCGCTTTTTGTCTTTTTTTTTTAGATTGGGCTTTTGCATTTTTTCAATTTCCTTTAAACTTTTCCTTTTTTTTCCCTTTTTGGGTTTTGCCCAAATTTCCCCGTTTAAACCAAGTTTTTTTGACGGAGACCGGGGGGAAAAAAACGACCTACAGTTTACCCCTTTTTCTTTTTGTGAATTTTTTAGGGACCAAAACTCCTTCCAAATTTTGGAAAAAGTTGTTTCAATTTTTAAGGTTTCGAAAAAATTTCCCCTGTTAATAAATTTTTAACAGCATGATCAAAACCCCTTTTCTCAATTACAAAAAACAGGGGAAAGGGGTCTTTAATTTTTTGAAAGTATTTCATCTTTTGGGTGAAAATTACTCCCGCCCCTTTTTAAGAAAAAATGTTTTTTTTCCTTTTATTTGTCGACTATTTCCCTCCCCCTTAGTATCTTTAGTTTTATAAGGCTCTTCTCCATCTTTTCCAAACGTTGGCCTATGTCCCGCCCCCTTTTATAAACAATTTAAAAAGTTGGCAAAGGGGCCCCAAACGATCGGGGAAAAATGTAAACTGCCATTTTCCCCGTCGCCAATGTAGGAGGTGTAAACCCGGGTATTAATAATATAAAACACATTTAAGTAAACTCTTTTATTTATATAAATACTTAACACTTCATACAACCTCTGTCTCCGGTCCGTCCATTAGATCACAGTCAACTGTTCTTCTTATTGTTAACTCACTGCCACTTGGATAAACACTACATACCCAATAATAGATGCGAACTCCGACAGTCGTCATCGGGGATTTATCCCTTTAGGCCTACCCTTGTCGACCTCACGACGACCCATAACAATAACACAACGAACGATGACAAAGACGATGACGACCGCGGTATGAGACCCCCCTTTCCTCCCCCCTTCCGGTGGATGGCTCTGACCAGCATGGGCCTCTCGTCGTCCCCATATCCCCTTACGTTTGTGTGGGGGACTTAAATTCAACGGTTGACGCGCCCTTAATCCAAATAAACTGAAGAGAACCCATAGTTCACTCGTCGTCACCTAGGCGACGTGGCTCCACCAGAGACGTCAATATCATGTGACTACGTAGACAATTTTTATAAATTTCTCATTCGAAGTAGTTTGTGGAACCAAATTTAATCTATATCAAAAACATTTCATTTAAATTACCAACTTTTATTTTGCTATCAATATCATCTCTGCCATTTTCTTTTCTTTCAAACTTAGCTACATAAAATCAAATACACAACACACTAAAATATTTTAAATTTCAATATCTCATGCGACCCAATATGGGCCTAACCGGTTGAAGCGCCCTGGTTTCTCCAGCAGGTATAGTTATTGTGTATTATCCGCCGTCAGAAATTGGAGGAGGATTTATGTGGACATTAATGCCTTGTTCATTCTCATATTTCATTTCTCACATGTCGAAATTTTATTTTTCATTATAATCTTTTTGAAAAAAAAAACATTTATAGCGTCTCTATTACACGGGGGAGTCGGCAAGGGTGTGTGTAGTGTCTTTGAATCTACTTCAAAAAAATGACTGGTCTTTCAAGAGTTTTTTTTTTTTCAAAAATTTTTTTTTTTTTTTTTTAAATTTTTTTTTTTTTTTTCCCCCCTTTTTTTTTTTTAAAAAACGGTTTTTTTAAAAAAAAAAAAAAAACCCCAAAAAGAAATTTTAAACCCCCCCCCAAAAAAAAAAAAAAATTCCCCCCCCCCCCAAAAAAAAAATTTTTTTAACCCCCAAAAGGGGGAAAACCCCCCCCCTTTTTTTTTTTCCCCCTTTTTAAAAAAAAAAAAAAATTTTAAAAAAAATTTTTAAAAAAAAAATTTTTTTTTAAATTGAAAAAATTTTTAAAAGGGGGTTCCCGGGGGGGGGGTTTTTCAAATTTAAAAAAAAAATTTTTTAAAACCGGTTTTTGGGGCCCCGGAAAAAATTTTTTTTTAAAAAAAAACCCTTTTTTAATTAAAAAATTTTTTTTTTTTTTAAAAAAAATTTTTAAAGCCCCCAAAAAAATTTTTTTTTTTAAAAAAATTTAAAAAAAAATTTTTTTGGGGAAAAAAAGGTTTTTTTTTTTTAAAAAAAAAAAACCTTTTTTCCCTTTTTTTTAAATTTTTTGGGGGGGGAAAAAAAAAATTTTTTTTTAAAAAGGGGGGGGGTTTTTAAATTTTTTTTTTTTAAAAACCGTTTTTTTAAAAAAAAATTTTTAAAAAAAAAAAATTTTTTTTTTAAAAAAGGGGGTTTTTTTTATTTTTTTTTTTTTTTGGGGCCGGGGGGGGAAAAACCCCCCCCCCTTTTTCCCAAAAAATTCCCCCCTTTTCCCCTTTTTTTAAAAATTTTAAAAATTTTTTTTTTGGGGTTTTCCCCCTTTTAAACCCAAATTTTTCCCCTAAAGGGGGGGAAAAAAAAAATTTTTTTTAAAAAAAAAAAAAATTTTTTTTTTATTTTTTTTTTTTTTTTTTTAAATTTTTTTTTTAAAAAAAAATTTTAAAAAATTTTTTTTTTTTTAAAAAACCCCTTTTTTTTTTTAAAAAAAAATTTTGGGGGGTTTTTTTTTCCAAAAAATTTTTAAAAAAAAAAAGGGGGGGGGGGGGAAAATTTTGTCTTTTTTCCAAATTTTTTTTTTTTTTTTTTGAAAAAAAATTTTTTGGGGTTTTTTTAAAAAAAAGGGGGTTTTTTTTTGGGGGGTTAAAAATTTTTAAAACTTTTTTTGGGGGGGTTTTTTTTTAAAAAAACCCCCCCCAAAAAAATTTAAAATTTGAAATTTTGGGGAAAATTTTTTAAAACCGAAAAAAAGGGGGGGTTTTTTTTTTTTAAATTTTTTTTTTTTTTTTTTTTTTTTTTTAAAAAAAAATTTCCCCCTTTTTTTTTGAAAAAAAATTTTTAAAAAAAGGAAAAAAAAAAAATTTTTTTTTTTCCCTTTTTTTAAAAAAAAATTTTGGGGTTTTTTAAAAAAAAAAAAATTTTTAAAAAAAAAAAAATTTTTGGGTTTTTTCCCCCCGGGGAAATTTTTTTTTCAAAATTTTTTTTTTTTTTTTTTTTCTATTAAAATTTTTTTTTTTAAAAAACAAAAAAGGGGAAAGGGGGTTTTTTGGGGGGCCCCCAAAAAAGGGGGAAAAAAAATTAATTTTTCCCCTTTTTTAAAATTGTTTTTTTTTAAATTTTTTTAAAAAAAAAAACCCCCCAAAAAAAACCCCCCAAAAAAAAAAAAAAATTTTTTTTATTTTTTTTTTTTTTTTTTTAAAATTTAAAAAAAAAAAAGGAATTAAAAAAAAAAAAAAAATTAAATTCCCCCCGGGGTTTTTTTTTTTTAAAAATTTTTAAAAAAAAACCCCCCCCCAAAAAAAAAAAATTTTTAAAAAAAAAATTTTTTTTAAAAAAAAAAAAAAAATTTTTAAAAAAAAACCCAAAAAAAAAAAAAAAAAAAATTTTTTGATTTTTTTTTTTTTTTTAAAAAAACCCCAAAAAAAATTTTTTTTTAAAAAAAATTTTTTAAAATTTTTCCCATTTTTTTAAAAAGGGTTTTTTTTTTTTTTTCCTTTTTTTTTTTTTTTTAAAATTTTTGTGGGGGGTGTTTTTTTTTTTTTTTCCCAAAAAAAAAATTTTTTTGAAGCTTCGGCATGTGTAAATAAAAAAAATTTTTTTTTTTTTGATTTTTAAAAAAATTTTGGGAAACCAATATTTGAAAAATTTTTTTTTGGGAAAATTTCCGTCATGCAACGTCTTAAACAATTTTTATGGGGTTAACCCCTTTTCAAAAAAAAAAGATGGCCGCCCAAAAAAAAAACTTTGTAACTTATAAAATTTTCTAAGGTAATTGACAAAATCAATTACCAAAGGAACCATTGGAAAGGTAAAATTAAAAGGGGGCAAAAAAAATTTTAAAATTGCATTTTTTACGAAACTTAAAAAATTACCTTAAGGGTTTTTTTTTTTAGTTGTTTTCCAAAACTCGATCGTTAAAGTTATGGAAAAAAAAACCCAAATGGGGTATATTGTAAAATTTTTTTTTAACCTTTGTTTTATAAATAGGCCCACTATATGACCTTTTTATTTTTTGGGTTACCATAGACAAAAAATTAAAAAAAGTTCTTCCACCGGGGGTTGAACCCGGAAATAGTTGGAAAAAATAAGGGCGTTGACAGCCTAGGTCCCAAGTTCAATCCCCGGTGGGGGGTAAATTTTTTAAAATTTTTGGGCTTAATATTTTTTTTTTTTTTTTGTTTTTGGAAAAATTTTTTTGGAATAAAATGTATTAAAAAAGTACTCGGGTTTTTTTTGGTTTTTTAAAACCAGCAAAATTTTTGTTTGGGGCGGTGTTTCGAATTTGGGGTTTCACCCATCACTTCAGGGGCAATCCCAATACAACATAAAATTTTAAAAATTTAAAAATAATAATTATTGTTAAAAACAGAAAAAAACTGGGAGAGGGGAAAAAAAAACAACAAAAGCCAACAAAAAAAATCGGCAGCCCCCATGAAGAATTTAAAACCCATTATTTTTAAAAAAAAAGTCATTACCAAGATTTTCTTTTCAAAGGGAAAAAGAAAGTCCAAATTTTCCCTGTCCGTCTTTTTCGTTTTTCCGGGGGCGTACATGGTCCCTGAAAATTTCAGGTTTACATTTTTACTGATCGTTGGCTACCTTGGCCCGTTTTTTAGACTTTTGAAACCCCGTTTTTTTTTATCTCGTGGCTTTTTCGTAAAATTCTAGGGAAAAAACTCCTAACGGTGGGGAATTTTTTTTCATGCCAGCAAGGGCGATAAATGGCCCCTTTCCTTGGGGGATGTTGGGGGCGGACCGATGTTCTGTCCCCTGTGCCAACAGCTAGCCTTTTTCCTGTTGGGCGTTTTAAACACGTTCCCCTTTTTGTTTGGGCCCAATTTGGCATGTCAAAAATTCCCCCATGGTATTTTTAACACGCCCCTTAAACCCCCTTTTAGGCGGATGTGGTTTCCGGGAAATTAAACTTCTTTTTTTGGGTTTTTTAAAACTCCCCCTATGTTTTGTCGGGGTTAAAAAACTGTTTTGGGGTGTTTTTTTTTGTGTCAAAAATTTTTTCCTATTCGGTCCGTTTTCTCCTTTAAACCCTACGGGAAATAGGGAAAATTGCAATTTGGGTTTTTCTTTTTCTGTCCTACATCTTTTTCCGAGTAAGTTTGTCGTCTTAGGGGCTTTTGGGTGATTTTTGGAAAAAACCCTTTTGCTTTTAGCCCATTTCTTTGTATACGAAACTCTTCTTCAAAATGATCTGCATCGCTATTCCCCGCGTACTATTTTTTGGGATTATGTTAAAGCTAAAGTCGGGGGCTGGGGTTTGGGTGATGATTTTAAATAATTGGGGGAATTAGAAACACTGGGGACCTAGGTTTTAAATGTCCCCTACTGTTTCCCAAATTCCCTTTTAAGGGGAAAATTTTTTTGGGGGGGGGAGGGGAAAAATAAAAGGGGGCTGGGGTTTAAAAAATGGCCCCGAAAGGGTAAGTTTCCCCCTTTAAACCCCGGGAAGTGGAAACCCAAAAAATTTTTTTCTATTTTACCAAAATAAAAGATAGTTCCTAAACAACCAAACATGCCCAAATGGAAAAATGCCCAAAGCTTCCCATATACATTACCCGGGGTTATTTTTGTCGAAAACAAAAAAAGTAAGGACTCATTAAAATACATAAAAAGATATGCTACGGATAAACAACCCAAAAATATTCAAAAAACCGTTATGGTAATGAGAATATATGCGCCATAAGTTCCATAACAATGAGAGTTGTGGGAAAAATAATTTAAGTTTTTGAACATAACCTCAGTAAATATGAAGGGTTTAAAACAAAATGGTAAATCTATAGTTTTTCCTTTTTTAATTACCTTTTCATCGGTATACGTGAATTAAAAATCGGATATATACTTTTAAGATATGCGAGTAAAAGATTTTCATTGGCGGCGGCCATCTTGTTTTTTGCCATGGGGAGGGCTCAGTAAAAAAATCAAAAATTTTTCCATCAAAAATTTTTTAAATGACGGTCATAACGAATCGATTGATACCCCATACATAGTTGTTTTCACTATTGTGCTCTATAAAAATCGTGAAAAATACCAAAAACTCAAACCAAACATAACCTCAAAAAATATTTAACTTTTCGGAAAATTTTTGGTTTATCATTTTGTAGCTCCTTTAATTACCTTTCCAACGATACCTTTAAATTTGAATCGGGGGAAAAATACTTTTAAAGATATTTATTTTAAAATGTTCAATAACGGCGGCCATCTTGTTTTTGCCCAGGGAAGGTCTCGGTAAAAAAAAAATCAAAAATCAACCCAATCAAAATTATTTAAGTTGGGTTTTCATGACGAATCGATTATACCAAATACTAATTGTTTCACCAATTGTGTCTCGACAAAATGTTTTTGAAACATAAAGATCACAAGTATTTAGCATATATTCATCTAAAACATGCCATCGCTTAATTACATAAAACTCAGGTATAAATGTTAGAAAATTAAATGCATGGATTCATTAAAAACACATAGAAATAATCTACCAAAAAATGCAACTTAAGACAATGTTAAACCTTTATACCTAGTAAATATCGTCATAACGAGAAATTGTGAAGTAACAGTTAAAGTTTTTGTAACATAACCTAAAATATGGGATTTTCGTGGAAATGGTAAATATATAATTAAAATTTCTTATCATTTACCTTTCGAATGGTACCTTTGAAATTGAAATCGGGTCAAATACTTAGGGAAGATACGCTAGTTTAAAATTCAAAAGCGGCGGCCATCTTGTTTTAGATATGGCCGGTCTCAGCCAAAAAATCAAGACCCTCACCATCAAAATTGTTTATCAATGGCTCAATACGAATCGATTGATACCACACACATAGCTCTTTCACCTTTTTGGCCACGGAATTACCTATGCTCCCTTTCTAACGTGTTAGATTTCTCTGGACAAAATAACATTTAATTTTGCAATTCGAAAGGAAGATTAAACACTTTTTGTGTTGATAATGATCGAAGAAGTCTTCTCGAGTTTGGAGGTTGGTTGTAGGGCGAGCTGTTCTTTCAGATAAGTAGATATCTTGGATTTGGTCATCGGTTTATTGTCTGGGCGGGTTGGTTTTTCATCTGCCGACAATTTCAGCAAGCCAGAGGATATTTTGAAAGTGATTTACTTTTCTCTTGTAACCCCATGGATGCCCAACGCCCCAAATACCTTTTATTAGTTCTTTTCGTTTGGACTTTTTGATCTTATAAAACTCGGCCTTGCTCATACCCAAAAATAAAGACGAGCTCTGGCAATCGTCGTCGTGGACCTTGCTCGCTTCCCTTGACGATCCCTCGACCCCGATGACAATGACACCACGAACGAGGGACGAAGACATTGACGACCGCGAGGTGAGAACCCCCCTTTCCTCCCCTTACCCGTGGCTGGTTCTGACCGCAGGGGCCCCCTCCTCCCCCCCTAGGCTAGAGTGGTGATTATGACCTCAACGGTTGACGCTTGGCATGGCCCTTCTGTTACAGTTACAAGGCGATTCAAGAGAAAAAGTCCACCTCGCAAACATCAGCTTGTAAGAGGGGAGTTATTACTCCCCGAAATGAGAGGCGAGCTCTTGCAATCGTCGTCGGGACCCCTCCCCTTTTCTTGACTACCTCCCCGACGACGACGACAATGACGCAACGAAACGATGATGAATACGAGCGACCACGACGTGAGAATCCCCCCCCTACCCCTGGCTATTCTGACCAGCATGGGCCTTTCCCTCCCCAAACCCCATTACTAGAGTGGTGCATTATGATAAAATGGTTGACGCACCCTAAATACAACTAAACCAAGAAAAAATAAACAAGGATCATTTTTTACCATCGACATTAAGGCAATGGTGATATAGTCCTTTTGAAAAAAAACAGTAAAATAGTAAGCCAGAATCATAGAAATAAAGGTTTAAAAACAAACCTTTAACGGGTTTGTTTTATAAAGAAACTATAACAACTTGACAACAGTCATCTACAATACGTACAAAAAGCATGTCTTTGGGCCTCGAGCTATTAAACATTATTTTGTTATTTGTTATTACCATTGCAATTAATACTATGTTCTAAAAATTATCTTTTTTTTAACAAAAAATAATTTGTAATGGAACTTGTAAATGTAATGAGATCCAACGCAAAACAAAAAAAAATAATTCACAGCAACCCCATTTCATCATTTTAAAAAACATTGCTTTCCCTTTCCCCCCCTACACCGAGGCTGGTTCTGAGCAGATGACCCCCCCCCCCCCCCCCGTAGGCTAGAGTATCGCATTAAGACTTTATGCTTGGCGCGCCCTTAAAATAAACAGATCGATTTAACCAAATTCACCATTTTTTTCTATAACTTTTTCTTCTCTGTATGTATAAACTTTGAATAAAACATCAGTTATGTGACTGAGTAGGTAGACTCTAAAAAAAGAATTTTTTTCTTTATTATAATCAACTAACACCTCCATGAACTCATTTCATTAACACTCCAATATCAGAGGTTGCGCAATATGACCCAACCGTTTTAATCGCCCTAGTTCCTCACGTCGTGTGGTTGGGCATCGCTTGCTTACGAGACGTAATCCAGATCCACACATCGTCTTATTGATACTTACAAAGCTTTTCCTCTAAGACCCGCGGTGCCCAACCTGTTTTCCGCCGCGCAACACATGACTGAGTACGTTCCCGTACGCGACACCCCCTACGTGGCTGTACCCACTTTTGGAATAATATTTAACCAGCTTAATAAACCTTTACTTTTTTGTTTAACTTTGCAAGTTTCAACACATCAACGTAACTTACCAAAGTGTGCCAATGTTACCACGTGCAAATGTCACATGGTTCCTCATCGGTGGGTTACCTGACTGATGTAATTCACACAGTTTCTCAGTACGAGGGCGAGTGGTGGACAAACTGACGCGCATCTCAATATCAACATGAAGGAGCTCGATCTGTTCTTCGACTTGATTGTTTTTTAAAATTTAGAAAGCTGACTCGCCACAGGTAGTAAAACACACTGAGCCTTGTTAACAATTATTGCAGGGTACTCATATTGAAGAGATCCTAAATGGATCAAGAGGTCCTGAAATCTTGATTTTAGAGATGTATCTGAAGTAAATTCAATCAAACTAAACTATATCTGGAATCAGCAGAAACCGCAAATGGGAGAGATAAACCCATTCTATTCCTTTTTTGAAATGGAAGGAAATTATTTCTTCAAACCCTCCTAAAGAAATGTCAAGTGTTGAAAAATATCTTTTCTTTACTGATCTTTAGATTTAAATCCAGCTAATTTCTTGATACCCACAACTCCGTTTAACAATATAGAACTTCAATTCAAACCAAATGTCCGTCTTCTCGGCATGGTGTTGACAAAAAGCTAAATTGGAAACACTACGTTGTTGAGTTACGCAAAAAATGCATGTTGAAAATCAACCCATTGAAAAGTTCTCAGCAATTCATCGTGAGGTGCGATAGGATTGGGATGTTGAGAATCTACGGATCTCTAGTTTGCTCCAAGATGGACTATGGATGTTTCGTTTTACTCTTCAGCAAGTAAACACAACCCCTTAAACTTTTAGACACTGTCCACCATTGTGGTCTTCGTCTTGCACTTGGTGCATTTCGAAGAAGCCCGGTAGTCAGCTTGTATGCCGAGTCAGGTGTGTCCTCCTTGGCAGAAAGGCGAAACCTCTTAATGGGTAAGTAACGTAATGAAAATTAATCTATGCCTAACCATCTATCACACCGTAATGTTTTTAATGTGAAATATGTCAGACACTTTGATAACAAACCCATGGCAACCCTTCCAACGGGATTTAGATGTAAACTTTTGTATAATCTTATAGATTTTAATCTGCCAACATTTTCAATTTTGTTTTAAGCAATAACCCGCCCTGGTCTACACCAGAGCCGATTATTCTATTCCCTTTGTCGTTTTGATAAAAACTCTACTTGCGATAGTGCATTCAAAGTTAAATTTAGAAAGATTTGCCATGAACATCAAAAGGGTTTAAATTTGGTATTCACAGATGGTCCGAAATTGACAACAAGGGTTTGGGAAATGCCTTTTTTTTGCTCCACCTTAACTGAACGTTTCAGCTAAGCGACGTGTGTTCAGTTTTCACTGCAGAGTTATTTGCCATCCGTGAAGCTCTTTAAATACATTCTACGTTTTCGTTGTGGAGAATACCTTTGTGTTCAGATAGCTAAAGTTTTACTTCAAGCTTATGAAACACATGTATTCTAGTCATCATTTAGTACAATACATCCACCCCGTCTGGGCCGGGGTTAGAATAGGCCCAGAGCATGGCTCTGCTAATCGTTAAAGGCGATTCAAGAGGGAAAAGGTCCACCTCGCAAACATCAGCTAGATAGGAGCAGAATATCTTACTCCCCGAAACAAGAGGCGAGCTCTGGCCAATCGTCGTCGGGGGCACCTGCCCCTTTCCTTGACGACCCCCGGCGACCCATGACAAGGGCAAAAACGAACTATGACAAAGACGATGACGACCGCGACGTGAGAAACCCCCCGTCCTCCCCCCTTACCCCTGGCTGGTTTTGACCAGCAAGGGGCCCCTCCTCCCCCCCCCCCCCCCAGGCTAGTGTGGTGCATTATGACCGAACGGTGACGCAACCTTAATCCAAATAAACAAAGAAAAAAAGACATCCAATTCTATTTAAAAAACTAAAATCTAAGGGTATATAATAGAGTTTTGCTGGATACCTGGACACGTGGGCTTAGAGAGGAAAAGAACACGCTGATCGGCTGCTAAGGAAGCTTCCCAGGGCGCGCGTTGATTTCAATCTAGTTCCCGTTCCAGATCTCAATAGTGGATTCAAGCAAAGATTGTTGGATTTGCGACAAGCATCTCGGGATGTGTTGCCAAAAAAAACAAATTGCGTAGTGTGATGCCCACATTGACTAATAAAATGTCACCAAAGTCGACTCTAAAGTAGAGAGAGGGGTATTGTCTAAATTCGTATAGGCCAC
>JAMZAV010005089.1:0-47297 GCA_024449915.1 Sweltsa coloradensis
CACCGAAACTCGGCTTGGCGGGATTTTAAAAAATGACTCGCAAAATTTAATTTTGACGTAAATTTCGCAATTTTTTCAAATATCGCTATTTAAACGAAACGATCGATATTTTTCGCTTAAAAGGTGGTGAATTGAGTATATTTCGCGTTAACGGCCGAATTCGTTTTAAATCGCGATTCAAAAATTACGTTTTTATGTTCCAAATGGCATGTTTTGCCCACATTTGTTGGAAGGTAGCCTGCAGTGCCCGGTTTTTGTACCTTGGATCCGATAGGCCTGCACTTGGCAACCAACCTGAGCAGTTTCACCTACGTTGTAGGCAACCTTCTTGTTCATTCGGCTCTGGCTGGCTGGTAAAGGTAGCCTGCAGTGCCCGGTGTTTGTACCTTGGATCAGATAGGCCTGCACTTCGAGCTAATCCAGCATCTAACCTTTGTACCTGTTGTGTTGTTTGTGTGTTTGTATTGTCTATGATAGTTATCGAAACATTATTTGTAGATGCAACTATACTTTACCTGAGCCAGCGGTTTAGCTGAGCTCGTTTCACCGGTTCCCACTCAAACATCAAAGTTAAGCCGAATCGGGCGTGGTCATGGGTAGAGTGGGTGACCACTCTGTCCTGAAAGTCACTCATACCGCTGGTAAGAGTAGATGGAGGGTTCAAAAGCTAGTGCAACGGCTTCGTTCTCCTCGACGTCTGCTTGGCAGTCCGGGTTAGTGGAGGAACCTATATGACTGTCAAAGTTACACCGTCCTTTCGGATGGGACGTTAAGCCGTTGGTCCCCTTGCTACTTTTCGAAAAGAGTAGGCTACGTGCCGGTACTGGGTTTCCCCTCCTCCCTTCTGTTCAAACTTGATCCTCATCAATCACCACTCATCGTCTCAATTAGCCAAAGTGCATAAGTATGAGACGTTAAAGGGGTATTTAACCGCTCAACTCAAAAAATATATTTCATTCAGGCTAACAAGTAATGAATTTAGCAACTAACAGAAAAATTATTGGGGCCACCATGACCTCCCAAAAAATTGTCAAACATGACATTTTTCGAGCTAGGTCCCATCGGCAAAAATCTCCCATAAGAAATAACATGGGGACGATCTTTATGCCCCGTGACCTTGCAGGATTTTGATCCAAAAAAATATTGGCCATTATTGACGTACTCGACAGCCTTTTCTGTAAATTCTCTATATTTTGTTTTGTAATTTGGGCAAGTAGTTCGGTCAAAATATGCTGATTACCAAGATGGGATGTGATTTTGGAATGCATATTTTTGCGTGTTTGAGGGTATATTTGGGCGCAGTTTCAAGACACGATGTTATAAAGGGACATTTTAGATTGGTACTATGCTCTAGTATCTATGTGGACCAAAAAAGAAGCAGGTTAAAGCCGATTTAAGAAATTTTCCAAAACACCAATTTTCGCCAATTTCTGGATCCAAAAAATTAAAAAATTCGTGTTAAATCACAGTTACAAGATATAATTTTTTAAACGGTCATTTAAGTGTAGTATTGTGCTATAGATCACGTGGTAAAAAATAATTTTTGGTTTTTTTAGCCCCTTTAAGCAATATCCAATCAATCAATCAATATACGTTACCTCTATCTAAACTTTTGAGTTTTTCATCAGTGGAACCAGATTTGGCTCAATACTATTATTCCGTGAACAATAACTTTCTTTACAATTTTCATGCGAACCAAAAACGTTGAAAGGTGTATTTAATAAATCTTCTTTTAGTGCAGCTGTATTCATAGCGCAATTTCGAATTGCAGCTCTAGCACCTTTAGTTATTCTCTTGATCAACGGCTTGAGTATTTCCTCGATTCCAATTCATACAGCTTAGTATTGTCACTTATTTTTTGTAGGTTTTGTCGAAAGCACTGAATGACGTGATTGGCGCACTCCCGCTTCTCAACCATGCGGCCATATTTAGCCACACACGTCTGCACCCAAGCGAACACACGGGAGTCGCCGTGGCCTACATATTTTTTATAGAGGACGCCGGGTTGCCCCATGCTGATGTTGAATCCTTCTACAATAGTTTTTTTGCTCCTTTGAAGAGGACAAACCTTTAAATTTTTTAAAAAAGCATTCATGTTTTGGAGTGTGAATGTCTGCAACCTTTGACCGGGCACATGTCGCACAATTCTTACGTTTCACTCCCTAATACAATATTTTATTCGTGTGTGCTCATATTATTACAACCTGAGATAGAAAGAAATTATTATTGTTATGAAGCCGATACAGCCTGCAGGCTGCATTATGTGTTATGTATGTTACGCGCAGCATCGGTATGACCTCACTGCCCCGCACCTTTTAACTGCACATTATACTTACATTTACTCGCTGCACAGTCTTGCCTCGCAGTCGGTCTGTTGTTCTTTTCGCAGGGGGGAAACGGTTTTTGACTCCGCTCTCCAGTATATTCTTGTCTTCCCTCCACAGTACATAGAGATTGCTTCTGTTAATGTAAAATGTGTTGACTGAAATGTCCTAGCATTTTTGTGTTGGGTTTGTTTGCTTCATGAAGTTGCGTTTCTGTCCAACTTGATTATTTTTTTTCGCTCTTCTGCCTGTGTTTCTTCGGGGAATCGTTCGTTATTTCACGATTATTCTCAGTCTGCTCGGTCAGAGGTTGTTTTAGGTTTGGTTTGAGGTGGTAGTGGAGGAAATCAATGACTTGAATTTCGGTTGTAATTGTAAGACGTTTTTTCTGTAATATAATTATAATATAAATTCACTGCCGAACATTTTCGCAGCGCCATTTGATCTGGCCAACGAGTGAAAGGCACCCAACCCCAAATCAATGAATCTTTCCTCCATTTGTCGAAAATGTTCTGGGGTAGTCCTTTACCAGTTTAGTGGCGATCTTTGTAATGCCCTTTTTTCCCCAGGGTTTATTTATCTCCATGATATCAGCACATAACACTTATCATTTCTGTACGATCCGAATCATGACAGGCTTCCCATTTCTTGCTGCTCTCATCAATTGAGGGGGAAACTTATTGTAGGGAATTTTGATGAAGTGAAAGGATGATGGTAGGGTTGATCGGGAGTTGCATATGTTGGTAGAAAATGAGAGGGTGATGAGGAATGGCGTTTGGGAGTGACAGAGTTTGTTGGATAATTAAATGGTGGTGGTGGGTAGTGGTGATTGGGTGAGGCAACTTTTAGTTGTCCTTGTCTTAAATTTCCTCTGATTTTTACTGAGTTTTTTCCCACCCATTTCCCCCATTTTCGAAGGCAATACTCATTCATTTATCTTTGTTACGTCGTTAAATACACATAATACATACATAATGTTGTAATCATTCAAAACACCACAAAATAAGGAACCTGCTTTTATTTTATACCAAATGAGTAATAAAAGGATGGGGAAAAGAGTGTCCCCCCCTTTTGGACTAGATGCAATTGCACCTGGTCTTATATGGTCAGCGCGCCACTGAATTCTGTACAAGGTTGTGGTGAGAAAAGGGGGTGGAGTACCGGGATACTCTTCAAAGCCAACATTAATTATTATCTCTGAACTTTCCGAAAATTGTATTCAGCAACGGCTTTGGTTTGCTATCTGTGTTGTTTGGCTTGGGGTATTAGCAGAATTTGCTGACCTAATTTCTACTATCAACGTGTTTTCCCCGTCTTCCTAATTCCTACAATATTGTCCCTTGGTCCATGTGTTATTTTGCCTACTATTATTGGATCTATTGATGGAGATATCCCTTCCATTCTTGCTCTTTCAATGTATACTTGGATAGGTAGTATTAGTAGTTTTAGAGCGCTTCAACAGCAAAGATTATTCCCTTATCATCTGGGGTTACACGGCTGTTCCTTGAATACCTTTGTTCCCACTGTATCCATAGCTTCGCCGTTTGGTTGAGGGGTTGCCTTGCTATTCGGGTTACGGATATTCCCATTGTGAATATGATTTTGTATTAATCTGCCCCCCTTTTGTCCACTCAGTGTGGCTCGGTTATTGAAATATGGTCCTGTATTTTACTTTTCGTTCGACAAAATTAGAAATTAAATTTGCATGCTCTGGATGAGTTATCTCCAAAATCAAATAATTAACTACTTGTCACGGGTTGGTAACTGTCAAGACACCTGTTCAAGTCATCTATATTATCGAATATTACTTCCTTCTCAACTCCAGGAATCGCATTAGTGATTATTTATTATTTATAAGACTAGTGACTACTACGATTAATAAATTGTCAGATGATCCAACTAAATTTTCGTATAAAATTCAACTCCCGGAGAGCCACTCGACCGTCTCACATTGCAATACTGCTGCTAATGAGGTGGAAAGGGACTGCTCCCGGAACTCCAAAGATAGGGTAAATTGTAACACCGCACGTAAAAACTAAATTATTGGTTTAAACACTTTAAAGTTTATATCACTAATTAAATTCGCAATCGCATTGTTAGAAGGGAACTATTTGTACACAAATACACTTGCAAACTGAACACTGTTAATCGAAATCTCTCTCACTTACTCACACACCACACGTCTACAGGCTACAAGCCTTCTTCTCAAGGACGGCAGGGCGCCGCGCCCTACGAACTTGTCCTCAAGGCCCGTCTGAAGTCCCGACTCCTCAAGGAGTATGCTTGGCACCTTGGGCGAGGGACAATAGAGCGGCTTTGAGGGAAAATGGTGGGGGATAGGAGGCGCTCTGCTCCATCCTTGATGGGAGCTCCTCTTTCTCAGGCACTGAACCATAAGGACCTTTTTTTTTTTTTTAATGACCGATAGGGTTTTTTACTCCCAAAACCCTAACATTGTTTATTGTTTATTTTCCCCTTTTGGTTTTTAGTATCAAGAGGGAAAAGGGAAAGAAGCCCATCAGGCTCTTCCTCTCTTATTCTTATTCTTTTGTTTCTCATTATATCTTCAAGTCATTTGATGTTCCGTCACCTTATGTTCTTTCGTTTATCGTTATTGAAAAAACTTATTCCTTTTGGAATACGTTATCTCTCCCCTATGGGCCCCCATTTATAAAAAAATAAATACACCACACGCCCACATCTCACAGCCATAACACAAGACAAGCAAACAACATACACACTAATTATCTCAGTGAACACTTTTAAAAACAAACTAAAACAACTCTTATGTAACAAAGCATATTTTTCTGTTGGGGAATTTTTAAAGGACAAACTACTTTAACACCGTTATCTTAATTGTACTACAATTCTTAATAATAGGCTAGGTATAGATATAGTGACTGTGATTATTACGTTTGTATTCCACAAATAGGCTAAGATATATTTAATGGTAAGCCCATTTCTTTGTCTTGTGTCTTAAATTTTGTCTTATAGTTTGTCTCATTTATCTAGATTCATTTACGTCTGATTATCATATTAATATTTGTTTGGCTTTTTTGTCTCTTATGTCCTATCTTTGTCATAGGCCCTTTATACCGTTTTAAATGTACTGCCTTAATTGAAACCAATCTCGGCCATAAGAAAAACTAGACAAATACTTGTTCTCTCGTTTCATTCGTATTCTATTATATACAAAGTCACTCAATTCTTTTAATAGCCAACAGAAAAATTGTTCCAATCAATATCCAACCCAAATCGTATAAAATGGTTTTAAACTCGAGGGGAAAAAGACCCGTTTTCTTCATATCAAAGTGGCCGCCGTTTTGAAAATGTACTTCCGTTTCTTGGGTTTTTTATGCAACACTACACATCATTCTCCCGACCCCGAAAACCGTAAAATGAACCCCACTGACGTGTTCATTGAATAAAACTAGTACTTTTAATGGGGTTATCCGGATTTTACACATTGTTGGACACCATCTTGGATTCTGGACGGGCCAAAATCCGAGATGGTACCAGGCAAATTCGGATTTATTGTTTTTTTTACCCTTTAATCAGCCCGGTACCCTAATGTCACACATTTTGCCGCTTGTATTAAAAATCATGAATTTTTTTCTCATCAGTCCATATGTCCGTTGTAAAAGATGTTCCATTACTACGAGCAACGAGGTCAAATCTAATAAAATTAAATCATTTGCAGAAAAACAAAGGCCTAAAATTGAATGGTAAAAAAATCCCTAGACGAGGATTCGAACCGCCGACCTCTTGCATAGAAGTAAAACGCAGTACCACTCAGCCTAGCTCAACTTGATTTTGTAGTGCGCTTCTAAATATAGATGGAAATCGCACCCCTGGGCCCAAAGTTGTTTGCAGAACTTGGGGCCAAATTGACACCCTCTTGATCATCCTTGAGGAGCCCTAGGCCAGTTTTTGCCTAAGCCATGTTTATGTTTTTTAAGACCTACGGGTGGCTTGTGAGGCATTAGGCCGTAAGTC
Source organism: Sweltsa coloradensis (assembly GCA_024449915.1). NCBI lineage: Eukaryota > Metazoa > Arthropoda > Insecta > Plecoptera > Chloroperlidae > Sweltsa > Sweltsa coloradensis. The sequence continues at coordinate 6,321 of JAMZAV010005089.1, forward strand.
TACTATGCTGTGGGGGTTGTCACCTGCAAGTTTTCTAGGCTGCTACCCTAAGATTTCAATATTGGTGTAGATATGTTTAGAATTAAGGCTAATATTAAATTTAAACTGTTAAGTAATTTCACATTAAGTCCCCTTTGCAAATCAAAACGAAATACCTACCCTCCACCAACCCAATCACCCTTTTCTAAAATTCTCAGTTGCATTATCGAAGCGCATTGTAACTTTTATAAAATTGAGCATAGTTTATTTTTTGGGTTATTTTGGAGGGGGGCGGTGATGATTAATTGAACGACTTTCGTGGAGGCCATGGCCTAGCCTTTGAGTGGATGTCAAATAAATACTTTCGCCACCCTAGGCATTAGCCGGTCATTGAGCCGCAAAACCATGGACCCTTACGGAGGAATACGCGCACGCACAGGTCCACCAAAAGTTGTCAATAAAATATTTCCAGTCGTAATTAGCAAAAATCAATTGGTAGTGCAAAGTAAGAGATTCAGAACATTGATCACAGAGGTCGATGTAAACTCAATTTACAAAAACAGCCGAAAATACAGTTCATTATTTTCACACATGTTTCAATGCAAACTGCGGCACCTAGCCCCATCGAAATGCAGCTTTTCGCCACTCGCCGCCCCAACACCGGATGAACAACTCGGTGCCTATATATTATCTCATTGGTAATACAAAAAATAGTTGAACTTTAAATTTAAAAATATTGCTGTTGGTATTTTAGAAAGGCCTTCCTATTTTATATAGGCCTAAGCTTTTTGGGCAGGCTACACCTACTGTAAAAACCCCGTGTTACCTTACCGATCGGAAATCCGCTTATAAGAATGGATTTTACGTCTAACTTCTGCCAATTCAACAAGGGTCAAATCAAACACATTTCCCCGCATTGCTGTATTCTTTAGCAAGCGGGTTGTCCGTTACATGAAATAATAGGGGATTGTCAGTAGACAACGTGATCAGGTGGCCTCTTCTCAGGAAAATCCCCAGGGGTGCAATTTGCGGTACAAATACAGCCAATGGTTTGCTTATAGGCGATGCCGACATCCCACTCCATCGATTAGATGGAAAAACTGCAGCCCGGTACCTTTAAACAAATAAACATCTATGTCAAATAATATTATACATTTTGATGAATACAAAGTGAAACAGTCATCTAGGCCAACTACGCCTACACTCACTAGAGAGATTTAGCAAAGCATTTCAAACCGGCGTGGTGCAATCGCTTTAAGGCTATTCCACCGCGTTTTTCTATTTTCCAAAATATGCTACCAAGTCAAAATATAGTTAATGGCTCTCAAACCTAACTATTTAAGAAAATCAAAAATATTTTTTTCAAATTTTTCTGATCCGATACACGGCCAATATAGCCACCTAAAAATAATTCCAACTTAAATTCGCCAAGGCACACCATTAAACCCGTAGGGTGTTGTTTTTTGTGACATTAATTTTCAACTGTTTTTCTATGGACTGCTGAGAGAAAAGATTTATTTAACAATTGTCTTTCCTGCGAATTTTTTCATTGGCGGTACAATCGCTAAAAAAAACCGCCAAACGAAAAAATTCGCGGGAAAAGACAATTTTTTAAAATAAATATTTTTTTCTCTCAGCCCAGTCCATAGAAAACAGTTAAAAATTAATGTCACAAAAACACAACACCCTGCTTTGGGAATGGTGTGCCTTGGCGATTGAATTTGGGAAAATTTTATTTTGAGGGGGCTATATTGGCCGTGTAACGGATCAGAAAAATTTAAAAAAAAATATTTTTTATTTTCTAAAATAGCCATGTTTCAAAGCCATTCACTATATTTTGACTTAGTAGCATATTTTGGAAAATAGAAAAACGCGGTCGAATAGCCTTAAGTCAAACCGATGTAAAAGCCTTGGTAAATCTATCGAATTTGGGCCAAATCGGTTTCATTTCAATCCAGTTGATCAATTGAGTTGAAAGTATCAAATCGCATTGAAAAACCTTGATAAATACGTCAAACCGACTGCAGAGTGCAGAGTTGCTGCGCGCGCAGTACACTGCCTTATGTGAAATTTGATTTCAATTCTTGATTGAATCGATATTGTACGAAGGTGAGTGACCCCTGCCCTCCCCATACGCTTGTGGCTGGTTCTGACATGCACACTTGCACAGGCCTGTCCACCCTTGTCCCCCCGCGTCATCCCTTACGTCCCTCCCTTCGTCTCGATTAGCCAAGTTGCATAAATATAAGACTTTAAGAAATATCCAATCACTTAAAGGTCTCCAGAAAATGTCATCGCAATTGGAGTATCGGTTATCCTCCTTGTTTGTCAGAACACGGCCTAGTTGTTTGTTAGGGAGAGCACCCAATGATTGGCTGCGGGTGGATTTGCTTCATTCAGTCTTCCTCAAGCGAACTTTGGAATGTTGGTTTGAAAATTACAGTGATAACATGATAGAATATTTAAGCTCATTTTCCGTATTTTACAGTTACTTAAATATCTTAGAGGCGCGATAATCATTGTTGTAAAAGCTCCCTAGAACTACTTCTAATCTACTACTTAACGCTTGTGGCTGGTTCTGACCAGCACAGGCCTCTCCACTTCTTGTCCCCCCGCGTCATCCCTCACGTCTCACGCTTCGTCTCGATTAGCCAAGTTGCATAAATATGAGACGTTAAGCAATGTCCAATCAATCAATCGTATTGTCACGATGAACCTTATTGCACATTAATAACATCACTCAACCAATTAATTACAAACCGTAAAGCCCATGTGCTGCTGTCATCAATGCGAATTTTTAAACCTGCCATGCACTTCACGTGTAGCGTCGATATGACCTCGCCGCCCCGCACCTTTTAACTACCACCTGCAGCTACACGCACACAGCAGAGAGCCTCACATCGCAGTCGGTCTGTTGTTCTTGTCGCAGGCGGTCGTGTTTTGTGCAGGCTCTTCGTTCTCTTCTTACAGGGCCTCCACAGTACAGGGAGTTAAGCTTCTTTTGCTGCAAGTCTTGGCTGTTGTGTCCTCGCATCATTGTGTTTAATTGTTTGTGAACTTCAGGAGGTTGACTGTTCTGTCCAGACTGGAAGGTTTAGTTTTCTCTTTTTTCTGCCTTGGTTGTAAAATGCGGACGTATTTGGTCTCCGCTCTTCGTTCCGTTCTTGTTCGGTCTCCACAGTAACAGCATTGCTTCTGTTACTACTGAATGTGTTTTTGTTTTGTGTGTGTTCCGTAACGAGAAAGTCTGTTCTGTTCAGACCCGAAAATTATTTTTACACCCTTTTCTGTATTGCTTGTCAGTTAAGTGCTTGGGTTTTCTCGGTATTGCGCCCCGTTTGTTCGTCCATTACAGCCCATGGAGTTTATATGTGGTCAGTGTGAGATAGCTTGTCTTACTGCTGCATGTTTTGTTTCAGCAAGTTTTGGGTGTTGTGTCCTCATATTGTTCTGTAAATGTTTGTTAACTTCAAGGTGGTTGTCTGTTTTGTCCCCGAGTGGAAGGTTTCGTTTGCTTTTTATTCTACCCCGCTTGTCAGGTAGTGGTCTTGTTACGACTCACAACCGAATAACATGTTGTGTAGTGTGTACCCTCCTTGTACTGAAGGTACGACCTTTTACTTCCCTACTTTCTCGTTGGGGGGAGGTTGTTTTCCGGGATTCTTTGGGAAACTGCATGCAAAAACACTACCACAGTTTCACCAATTAGTCCTACCTTCGATATAAAAGTATTTTTTTTAAACACAAGCTTAAAAATCAATGGCAAAAATTTTTGGACAAGATTGCACGCCAACTTAAAACCATGTTAAAGTGGTTTAATAATGAAAAATTGGGTACTTGCTGGTGTACTTAATTCATAAAAGATCCAAGGAATTAAAAATAAAGTCTCTAGAAGCAAAACCCAATCATCGAATCTTCGGTTTTACGACCCCAAATTCCAAATTGCTTTAGATTTTGTTTTAAACATGCTTGGGCTTAGTGTTTGGCTTGCTGTTCAAAACCAGGATAAAAATGCTCTAAGAGAATCTTAAAGATATTCATGGAAAATTATGTAGGAATTAAATAGGTTGTAGATGATAAAGATAATTTGCAATGACATTCCCATAAGAGTCTCTTCACGTTGGCCAACAATTGTTTTTAACGCATTGTTAGCTATCGAAAACTTTTCATTCTTGTCGGACGGCATATATTTAATGAGCACTTGATCGGCGTCCAGTGTCATTCCGTTCACTTCACCCCCTCTGCCCCTAACCCAGGCGATTATTGGGGCAGGCTTAGGGTCCTTATGGGTGAAGTTCCCGGTAGTAAATTCCAGAATTCTTTTGAGGTCCTTCAATTTGGCAGCTTTTATTGGCGTGGTGGGATCATACTTTTGTTCTAATTCAAGCACACTAGTGTGGCGTTGTTTCTACTAGCTGGGTTTATGGGCGTCCCGAGTAGTTTTAGATATCTCCACAGCCTTCCAAGATTGGAAATTTATATTTTTATTATTATTTATACATCTTAGTGCGATAGTCCTAACCCGAACAAAGTAATATTTCCTGTAAGTTTGTTTTACAGTTTGAACAATTTGACAACAATTAATTCGAGAGAACTAGGTTTCTTATTAATCCAAAAGCCCTAAATAATATAATAGAAATAATATAAAGTAAACCTGGTGTATATATAGGTTTGCCTACAGTCCCTACACTATAACCATTTGTTTCTTTGTATAGGATAGGATAAGTAAAAAAGCAAGTAATTGATGGTACACACACTTGGTAAAACCATCACAGGCTACCGTGGCCGTCTATCGCCTTGCCTTCACTATCTTCAGTAAAACTAGGGTGAAGTTTATTGTGTGGGCGGCTGATATGCGTGTAAATAGGTATTTCTCAATTTGTAGGCCTAAACATAATAAATACAAAATATAATAAATATATATTGGTCTGACATTGAAAATGAAACAAAAATTATTTGCCGGCTTCTTCATTTTCGAGCGGTACTGAACCCGAAGTGTCGTTATTTAACTGAGGTAGGTGACGTCCTAATAAATTTTTGCTTGAGTTATGGGGCAATGGAAGAGGGGCTACAGGGGTTGCTGGAAATTCTGGCTGGCAAGATGATGTTTCATGTGAAGGGGTGATGTGCAGTTCGATGGAAAAATCCTTGTGGGCTGGTGTGGTTGATGATTTTACGTATCGTTTGGCCTCGTTGTTCAGTTTAATCTTTATAACTTTCCTGATTTCTTCAGTAGTGCTACATTCGAATTTTTGCAAGACATAGTTTAAAGCAAAGAAAAAGGGAATGAATTAAAAAAAACTTCGAAACAGTCAATAATCACAGCAAATTTGTTGCCAATGCAGTCTGAAAAGTCATGGGCATCGACTTCATTAATTGTTCTCGCTGGAGCCACCTTATAACGGGTTTCAGGCAAAAGTACAGCACGTCCAAACCACTTATTAAAAAACCTGGACACTGTCGACTGCGAAAATTGGAACCTAAATGCCAATCTTGCCGTTGGAGATTGAGACGTAATCACATCCAACACAATCATCTTCTCAAACTTGGGCACACATTTAGGTGGTTATAGGATTTAATTACATCAAAAATTGAAAACTGCCATCAGCATTGCAAAGTTTGGTAGGCCTGTGTAAAACTTGACTTTAATATCATCTTTCGTCTCATCCTCACTGAAATTTACTCCGTTGAGGAGTCGATCAGTCAATTGATGTTTTTCAGTGCGAAGAGCTTGAATTTCATCGAGTAGTTGATCAATCTCGAAAGAGCTGAAATCTGTCCGAGTACAAGCATCGTAATTCGCAATAATACCAATAATATATTGTTTTAATAGTTTGCAGTTAACAACGTAAAGGTCGTCATACTTACAATGAGGGTAATCAATGGCAACACAACTTTTTCTCTGCTTTATGCCTTGGAATGTTAAAATACAACTTCGAGATATTGTTTCAGTTATCGATGGATGTTGATGAGTTGCTGTCAGGACATAACTCGCATCGGCGAATACTTTTCCAAATTGTTGAAGAAAGTAGCTAAAACCAGTAAACCCACTGATTCATTGATGATTTTTTTCCGTTGGCCAATTATCCTTTAGATTTTAATTGAGTTGATACATTTTTCATGAAGTGGTTTTGCAGCAACAAAGCCCCAGTTATAGGGGTTGGAATCGTAGTCTCATGTGCACATGACTGTCAGTGCAATACTAAAATACATTACTTTAAGATATGCTGTAGAGTAATCTTGTTCCAGCCCTGAATTACGGCCCAGCTCAAAAACTACTTTTAGCGGACTTAAATGGAAAATATGTTCTAGTGATTTGACTTAGCCAGTATTTGTACTTTGCCAAGAAATTTCCAATAGTAACCGCATCGTGGCTTGAGCTTATCATCTAACCTTGGAACTAAACACTCATTTATATTTACAGTATATGCATAGTAATAAATACGACTTGAGTGAGACCATGCGGGGTGTCCGGGTTTTTTTTCCCGTTGCGTCGATATGAACTTCCAAACTTGTTTTACCAATACAACGCTGTAATACCTCAAATTGATGTTTGCTGTACATGTGAATACAATTGGATCGCTCCAATTGTTGGATGTAGAAGCAGATTCTGCTCCTGTAGCCCCATGTCTTCGTCTTAATTTTTACCCTCAAAAAAACCATCTGAGTGGAAGTAGCGCGATACTTTATCTTCCGACTTTGGGTTTCTGCAAACTGAAGGATATATTTCTCCCCTGTTCCCACGTCTGGGCAGATTCGCCATCAGCGCATTCTATGGATTTCAATATACGTTAATCGGCTTTTGGATAGTTCAAATGTTGTTCTCTTTATCTTGCTCAATCCCTCTTAGCTGGGTTTCATAGTTTGTTTCCAAACCCTGGCTTTTTTCTTGATTTGAATTGGCAACGACCATAAAGTAATAGCTATGACTCCAGACGGTTTTCAAATTTAAATTTACATGACTTGCAGTTCTGATGTTTACATCTTGCATAATCACAAACGAACCGTTTTTACGAAATTTATGCCAAGGAAAATCAAATGACAATAAATATTCATTTCGTTTTTTCAATGCATTCTTGGTGCAAACGTGACCTGTTCTGTTGGGAAAACTTTATCTCGTCATCCACTTTACAAATAAATGAATATGTTCCCAAATCGTGGTCAAACTGATTTCGTGATTCATGAACTTCCTTCTTAACAGGAACACTTCCAACATACTTGACGTGTTTTTGACTCTAGGCGCAAATATCCTTCAGACCAACTTACTTAAGTCGATTTAAGCCATCATCGTCATTGTGAGCAAATCACCTACAATTGATATTTTAAATACAACTCTTGGTTTCATTAGCAACATCGTTTTAGAACAGGAAACCTACATTCAAACTTTCAATCGCAAGTTTACATTATCCTTCCGTATCATTAAAATCTTTCTCTTTGCATGGTGCTACCAGTTGAATGTGTCAATCTGCGACCTGAGTGCCACGATCCAACAACTTAGATTACTTTTTACATAATCATAAAATCTGTGCAATTTAACCCTTAAAGTTTTTGCACAAAGGATTGACTTACGAACTAATGAGAATCTGTTTCTTTCATCTGTCACTGCAGTTCATCAAAGTAAAAATTTTTTCCTAATTTACATTTTTGCCTGGAATAGAAAAGTAAATTTACTACCATTACTAACGCAGTACAAATTATGAAATGCCACATGAATTGGTACCAACGAAATTTATTTGTGGTTGAACTGTCGACGCCACCCATGTTTTATTGTACATGACTTGTACGTTTGGCTTCATAACTATCTTTTCCCGCCTTCGAAAATTTACTTCCCCTTGTGTCACGCCACAATTACCCACGTCGAAAGCATGTTAACTTGATGATGTGTGATGATGTTTCTATTTGACCACGTTATTATATTTGATTTTGTGAACCGTCCCGTTAATGTAGAATAGCATAATACCTTGTATCCCCATTTTCGCTAGACAGTGAATTTCGCATATATTTCACCAGACAGTACTTTTGAATTATGTTTTTCAAAACGAATTTCTCAAAATCTTTCTTTCAATACTGATTGTCGTTCAGGTTAGATATGGCGGGGAAGGGGGGGGGGAGGGGTAATAGTTTCTAAGATCCCTACCGTCCCACAACAAAAAATATTTAGAAAATAAATACATATAAATAACATACCGTGTGACAGATTTTTGGATCCTTACTCCTTTCAAAATGTTTTATCCAAACAATTGCCCACGATTGTGTGCTGCTGTGCCTCATAAATCACTTGTTTGATGTTTTTTTTGGCTTCCTATTTCCCTGATGCATTTGTGAAAAAAAATCTTGCCCGTCCACATATGTTTGTTCGAACCATCGCGATCCCGCTAGTGAAATTTTCAAATAACTCATCTTATTTCCATTACACGTTTTAGAGACCACATAAAAAGATTAATATGCATCGTTTCAAACACTGATAATTGGGTTAGTTGTCTTAATCGCTATTTAGCTGTTTTAGCTAGACTTTTGAAGATGCCATACATCATATCGTGGTAATACCGGGTACTTTGGTTCTAATCATTTTGCACCCAAACCTCTCAGTCTGTCTGAGAGAAAATGTTATGTTAATTTTACTTGTAAATGATTGTGAAACTGGGAAAAAGCAGCCTTTAAAGTTCTCCCTTCAACTTTATTACGAATCGATGATTTTGCCCGACACAATATGCATTACACTGTAAGTTACAACTTTGCAGTGAAACCCCGGGGAATCAACTGGCCATCCCCAGGACCAAATACTTTTTTTGAAATTTATTTTACTCTACAAGTTCACTATCTCACATTTACTCTCTCACTCATATCTCACATTGAAAAAATAGACTTTTAATTAAACATTTTGCAGGGTCTCACTGTAAGAGAAGGTAGTAGGGCTTAGACCATGGCTGATGAGATGATGCCCGCGGTCCTCGCCGGTGGGATTTGTCCAATAAAGGGAGCATTTGGGGATTGGGAATTGCAGCTCCTCGGTTTGTCGCAACCCACAAATGCTGCAATTTTTTTGGTGCACACCAAGAAACAGATTTTTTTTGGGATGCCTACAATTATTACACCAAAAGGTTGCGTGTATTGGCCAAAACTTCGAAGCTCCCAACACTGCTTATATCATTTAAGTGCTAATATCAACGTAAGCAACATCCAATCCAATCATACATAATTAGCTGAGGGGCCTGTTTTGCTCACGTTTCCCTATGCTATTAGCACCATGCTATCCTCTTCGGCCCTTGAGCCTTCAATGCAGGGATAGTGATTTAGTCTTAACTGTACAAAAACAAAAACAAATACTTATTAATATATAAGTTACATATAAATTATAGCACCCTTCAATACTTATAAAATGATTACTTTGGATCGTTTATAATAATTGTGAGTGTTTATCTCCCTACTGTCTTCATATTTGTTCAAATCGTATGATGCACTTGGGACTTCCCTTTGCCAGCAATTCTTGCAAATGGTAATGCCCCGTCAATTGCGACTGTGCCCAGGCCTCAGCTAAATTTGTTTTCTTTCTCTCTTTGTCTGCTGAATGTTAAACGTTCTGGGTACCTAAGTACATCTGAAACAGATTTCTGTCTAATCATATCGCACCTCGCGGTTAAGGAAATAACGAGTTTTGAACGATGGGACACGCGACACAAGTCTGACCAAAAATCCGAAGACGGATAATGTCATACTAACCTTGTTGGTGTAATCAAAGCAAAACTTAGTCTTAAAATCCTAAATTCTTTTTTATTTATTATAAATTTCTTCAATAAGCTGTATCACTTGTTATCCCGTATCTATAGGTTTCCTACTTTAGATTGGATTGGTACATAAATGGGTTAATTAGCTTAATTAGCATTACAGGTTTATTGCTATATAGTTAAATGGGATCAATGGCGACGATTTGTGATGATTCCGATGAGCATAAAGATTCATTATTGTTGGGGCATTTGATTCGTGAATATCAAAAGGTTAATCAATTAATTGACTAAATTTGCATATCATTCACAATATTGTAGCTACACTGTAAAAATGCTCGGAGGGCCCTTTGATTCTCTACGTTTGTCACACCAGCTGGGTTAAAGGGAAATTTTCTGTTTCGTAATTGTTAATGCAAATTTTCGAATCTTTTCAAGTGATTTATGGGCTGCAATCCTGCAAGCTCGTTTCCAACAACTATTCCAATAAGCGGATATTTTGGCAGTCCTGACAGACGTAATACAACATTTGCCAACATATATTTTCAAGTCATGTGCAGTTAGGTTAAACGACCTATTGGGATCTATCTATGTAGAGTATATTATAGACTGATTAACAATATGTCCAAACAATGACTGAGGAAAGAAGAAATTAAAATAGTCGTGTAGTGTTCCAAATTCGGAAAGATTTTGAGGCAGAGAGTTATCACCTGTGATTCTTTTTTCATCCTCAGTCAAGGTTATATATTTATTATTTAGTCTCTATTTTCAAACAGGTAATGTAATCCAATAGTGCAAATTTAATAGAGAAGGGAGGAGGGGAAATTAAGTACCGGCAAGTAGCCTACTCCTTTCAAAAACTAGTATTTTGAAAAAGATACAGGATTGCCAAAAGTCCATTAGGCCTATGAATAAAGTAATAGATAATTATATTATTGTGAGCTTCTTATTTCTTTTCTTTGTAGTAATTATAAGTCGGTAGATGGTTTCTTACTTTAATGTTTTTTAAATTCTTACAATTGATTTTTGTAATATAATATTCATAAAATTATTGTTGTCAGAATTTTTTTGGTTGTCAGCTTACTTTTATTCTTTGAAGTATTAAAAATATATAGCTTCTTGCTCTATCACAACTGTGAATGCATGATAATAAACCTTATTTCAAAACCACTTAAGTGCCTAATAAATATTGTTGATTACCAAAACGTCTCCTGGCAGAACATCTTGGCTATGCATTTTTTTTCGTAGACAATCATTGAGGCTACTTTCCTGAGTTATATTCTTGTCTGAAATACTCCTTGTAAAGCTGGGAGGTGAACATTATCCCCCCCTTTGGGTCACATCCTACTAGACCTTTTTTATACGAGTTCTTAATCTAGTAGGGCATACTATTATTTTGCATCTACTCTACTTAAACATAAACACTATATCATTATCAATCAATCAATCATTATCAATATCAATATCAATGAAATATTGTTTTATATCCAATTTTCAACTTAACTGGTCGATGAATTAAGTTCTATGACAGTGTCTTGAGCAAACTGATTGTCAATGAGACCAATATCACTGGCTGATGATTGACGTTCAATCATGATACTGTCCTCAGCAAACTGATTATCAATTAACCTGCATCAATGGCTAATGAATTAGCTCCTTTCATGTTTGAGTTCTCAGGGAACTGACTATCTTTCAGACCGAGAGCTCTCAGGGAACTGACTATCTTTAAGACCGAGAGCTCTCAGGGAACTGACTTATCATTCAGATTTTATTTATTTACAAAATGAATGTTCTCACAACCCTTATTAAAAGATCTAGGAACAGATATGATTAAGTAATGAATGAAAACTCCGGTTACAAGCGACCCTAGAAGAGAGAGAGCGATCTCCCCAAGACCTACAATGGATCACTCAAGACATGAGGATGGAAAGACAGTCTTTCACCATGGTCGTTTAGGACCTCAAAGTAGCTGTACAGGCCCTTGGAATGATGATCAACGTGACAAAATCCATCACGGTAGAAAGACTAACATATGCTACAGTAACGAAGGATCGACAAAGGGTAACCAAGGACAAACGTTCCCCCAGGTATCTACTTCAAGTATTGAGGGGGACGTGTCGGGGACGTGTAACGCGCCGTACTACAGTATTACGTCAATAACAAACAATATCAACAACATCGTATCGTCGCGATGAACCTTAATGCACATAGAACATCACCCAACCAATTAATTACACACCTTAAAGCCCATGTGCTGCTAACATAAATGCGATTTTAAAAACTGTGACAATAATTGGCTTTCACAATGGCCCTGGCCAGCAGCAGTCGGGTTGGGTCATGGGTCGGGTTGGCTCACTTGAAATTAACGGAGAAGGAAATGAAAGTTATGTTTTTCTTAATGCTACCGAAGTAGTGAGGGCGCCATCTTGTTCTATAGTGGTGGTGCAGGGGACTGAACAAGAAAGAGTCCCAGGATTGTATGAAAAAGAAAGCTTGAGTAAGTGGTAATTGAGTAGTTTAATTTAGTAATGTGAGTAGGTTACGATGCAAGAGCAATTACGTGAACAGTGTGAAATAGTAACAGCAATGTCTGAGTATCTTGAAGAGCCACTCTGGCAAAATGAGTCGCACAAGAGATGCTTCACAATAATAATAATATATGTCGGCAACAATGCCTCAAAAGATTTACAATTCAAAGAAGAAACACTGGATGTCACACTCACCCTGGATAAGCTCGACAATGCACACACCGGTAGTTAACTTGAGAGTCCTAATTATGCAGGTAAGATGCTTAATGCCCAAAGTAACGATGAGTGCAATTCTCAAAGATCAAACAATATGCTACTCCAACACGGTCAGCCAAGCTGCGCTGCGAGCTCCTGTGCCCCAAATTGTGCTGTGATCGTCGACCTTATCCTATCGTCCGGGGTGGGTGAGTGAGTAACCATACCGACAGCCAGTCGGCTTTTATATCCAGTCTTTGAGACAACAAAACAAATGACGTTCATGCTAAGTTTAGATATTAGGTCATAATGACGTATTCTGGCGGCAAAGTTCACTGATGATGAGACGAAGGGAATACGTGGACCTCAAAGATATGGCCCGCGCGGCGTCATCGGTTGTTCGTCAGAGAACAGAGAGGGAGAGAGCCCAGGTCATGTTGTTGTTTCTTCCCGCCAAAGGTTAGACACATCATGATGCATCGGCCGGTCGAGACTGGATTGACGTGCCTGCGATGTACATGTTACACACTCCCCTTTCCTCCTTAAACAAGAGAAAGAAAAAAACAGTTTATTTTATCATGGTAAGTCCTTCAGTTCCTTCAAATCTTGGACGTGCCATCTTCCTGCGGGATTTCCACCCTCATCCTGGAGTTCCATTACAATAGTGGAGAGTTTTCTAGAAATAGAAAATGGACCGACGTACTTTGGCGCCAGCTTGGCAATGAACCCTTTCGATGCATCAGACAGCACATAATTCCTCCGGTAGACCTGCTGACCTACGCAGAAATTTACATCTCTTCTACGAAGATCATAATATTGCTTTTGTCTAACTCTAGATTTGTCAACGTTGAGTTGAACAAGCTCACGTAGGTTCTTCATTCCATTCCATTTGTCCTCTATATCCCTGGGTTGCTGCTTGGGCTCGTTGTAAGGTACCGTTCTGGCTCTTCCGACAGCTGGATCTCCTGACCATAATTGAGGTAGGCAGGCGTATATCCCGTGGACTCGTGCTGGCTCGTCCTCAAAACATTTTGTACTTGAGGAAGCAGACGGTCCCACCTACGATGATTGTCCTTACATAACATGAGATAACTTTTTTCAATATCCTTATTACTTCTCTCTGTGGGATTACTCTGGGCGTGATAAAAAGGGGTGTACTTAATGCTTATGTCATGATTTTTACAAGCTTGTTTAAACTTCTTACTGATGAACTGGCTGCCGTTATCACAGATGAGTGTAGAGGGAGCCCCATAAATGAATATTATGTCTTCTATCAGTCTCCTGATGATGGGTTCCGTCGTGGCCTGCCTCAATGGGAATAGGCAAGGCCATTGGTAAACAAGTCCCTAAACACTAAGATACAGGTATTACCCTGAGAGGTCCTAGGCAGAGGTCCAATCAGATCGACACTAATCACCTTCCACGGATCGGACACCATGTGTGACTGCATCAAGCCTGCCTTGGGCCGCTGTATTGCCTTGTGCTCGAGGCATACTCGGCATTTCCCCACATAGCTGAAAATATCCTGCCGCATTTTCGGCCAGAAATAATTAAGAGCTATCCTCCTGAACGTCTTAAACATTCCCCTATGCCCCGCTGTAACCTCGTCATGATTCTCTCGGCACACCTGCTCCATCAATTCTTTGGGAATCACTCGCTTCCAAACGTCTTGGTCATCTGGTAGCTTATACTTATCCTCTATTAACTTATAAATTTGCTGTTCCTGCACTCTAAACTTCGGATATGACTGTGGCTTCTCCTCAATATTCCTTAACAATTTAGTGTACCATTTATCTGTGACCGGAGTCTGTTCGGCTACTGTCACCAAATCTATTGGCACAGAGCGGGAGAGTGCATCCGGCACTAAGTGATCCTTTCCTTCTGTGCAGGACTTCGAAATCATAACCCTGTAATTTCAGACACCACCGGGACATCATTCCTGTGGGTTCCTTAAGCTTCAACAACCACAAGAGTGAGTAATGGTCAGTTATAACCTTTAAAGTGCGTTCCTTCAATATAACCTCTAAATTTTGCGATAACAAAAATCACTGCCAGACATTCTCTCTTGAGTGACCGAGTAATTTCGCTGTGACTTGGACAACATTTGGCTCGCATATGAAATTTACTTGCTCTCCTTCAGCATTCTTTTGAGTAAGCACAGCGCCAAGTCCTACATTAGAAGCATCACATTGAATGGTAAATTCCTTGGCATAAGTCTGGATTAGTGAGCACTGGGGCTTCTATCAATCTTTTGTTTCAGTAAATGAAAGCTTTCTTCGGCCACACTCGTCCACTTCCATCTACAATTCTTCCTAGTCAGAGCAGTAAGTGGAATTATTATGCTCGAAAAGTTTCTATAAATCTGCGATACCAGGAGGCTAGACCAACAAAACTTCTCACTTGCCTTACAGTCTGCGGCCGTGGTGATATTCAGCACATACCTCACCTTCTCTGGACTGACTCTAAGGCCTTTGTCATCAATAACATACCCCAGGTAGTTCAAGGAGGGCAAGAAAAATTGACATTTCTCAAAATTAATCAGGAGGTTAGCATCACGGATTCTTGAGAACACAATCCTCAGATGCTCTAAATGCTCTTCGAACGATTCTGAGGCGACAAGAATATCGTCCAAGTAGACAAAGATGCCAGGCTGCAACTCTGGTCCGAATAATTTGTCCATGAGGCGTTGAAATGTCTGGCTAGAATTGTGCAAACCATATGGCATAACTTTGAAGTGAAAGAGACCCCGACCTGGTATTGTAAATGCGGTTTTCTCCTTGGATTCCTCTGCTAAAGGTATTTGCCAGAAGGCAGACTTCAATCGATACTTGATAAGAACTTGGCTTTTCCGAGGCGGTCCAAGATGGATGAGATGTAAGGCAGAGGATAGGCGTCTCTCTTTGACACTGAATTTAGTCTCCTACCATCAAAGCAAAATCTGTACTGACGTTGTCCTTTCTCACCAGTAGCGCTGGAGAGTTCCAAGAACTATTAGATGGCTCTACTATGTCATTGGCTATCATCTCATCAAGCTCCTTATGCAGTACATTTTGCAGGTATGGAGACAGGGGTCTGTAACGTTGCTTTATGGGCTCCTCATCTCCTGTATCAATCTTGTGGGTAATCAAATTTGTCCTTCCTGTTGCAGCCAGTAATGTTTCTTTGCTTTCACCTAAGAGTTTTTTTAATTGATTATTCTGTTCACTGGACAAGTGTTCCCTTGATACTATCTTCTCTCGAGTCCGTCTTGCAAGCTCAAGATCTCAAAAGTTCCCCGTGACAAACTGGGCGTAATCTTACTTAAATTCCAGAAGTCAACCCCTTGCACTAGTTGCTGTTCGATTATTGGCACTAAGAGGACTGGTAAAACAATAAGCCGCTCCCTTAACTTCATGGCAGCATAATTTCCTGATTGACCGTGTGTCTGGTTCCATCGGCGGTAATAATATGTCTGGTCGCAGTTTCAAATGTTTCCAAACCTAAAGATCTGAGTTTCTCTATGCCGGACCACCTAGTAATGTTCTAGAGGCTCCTGAGTCTAACAAACCAATTAAGTTCACTCCAGTACGTCTATTCTTAAGAAGGGCCTTTTGTCATTCCCTACTGCCTCAAATGATAAATTGCAGATGCACTCACGTCCGTCTTATTTGCCGTGACCATCCTGATGTAGCGGCTGCTGCTGTACCTTTCTCTCGTCTCTTGTCTCTGATCTGCTGATTGTTGTCCGGTACGATCTCAGGTGTTGAAGTCCTTTTTTGCGCCTGTGGATCCAGATGACTCTTATTCTGGTCCTCTTCGCCCGTTTTTTGAGCATCGTGGGCAGGTTCCTACGGTCTTCTCTCTCTCCCCACACTTGTAACAGAAAGTAACACGTTTTAACATTTCAGGTGCGAAAAAGATGCCCAACCTGACCACAGTTCCCGCAGTTTTTTCCTGTTTGACCAGGGTGTATGAATGTTCCCTCGTCTCTTCAATGTGCACAGGTCCCACTAGCCTTGACACCAGAATATGTAGGTCTGGCTCCCATGCCTTGCTTAGGCTAGGTGGAGGTTTATATTGGCTAGCCAGGTCTTTCCCCCCTCCAATTTTCTTCCCAAACTTCAGCAGTTGCTCCACCGAGTTAATTTCCATCAAAGACAACTTTTCTAAATAATAAGGAAGGAGATTATTCATAATTTTTTCCAATTTTTCTTCCTCTGTAATAGGCCTGTTTAGTCTAGACATTTAAATTATCCATAATGGCAAGATACAAGCTGATCTCTCCCCTTCACCTTGTGTGCGTGATCGAATTTAATTCATTAAGCATGTTTGGTAGTTAGCAGGTTGAAATTCCAGCAAAGTTCCGCTTCTAAACTCTTCCAGGAACTTATCCTTCTTCTAATTGATCGAAACCAGATCAGCGCTGTACCTGTAAGAAGGTCAATAGCAGAAGACCATAGCTCTTTTTCGGTAATGTGTCTAAACAATCCTCAACTCTTCAAACTCTTCAAGAAATGATCCACACTCCCCTCTTGTGAGTCCCCCGAAAATACTAAGTTCCACTTTACTACAGGTATTTTGTCTCCTCTAGATACTATTTGCGTTGCTCTTTCATGCTTGCAAGCCTCTTATCTCTCTTCCTATTAGCTCTGGTATTAATTGTTGTATCATCACTGCCCTTGTCTGAATCTGTACTTAAGTGTTCGCTCTCCTCACTACCACTTGACTCTAGTCGTTCTAACACTTTGGATCTCACCAATAAGTGACTTGATAACTGCATCCATGTCTCCTCTCCATCTATTCTTCCTAATCTCTTCTCTAGATGTATGAGTCTCGAACCACCTTTTCTTTAAGCTCTTTGTTTGTGTTTTCCTTAGAAAAGACTAGAGTTTTACCTGCTTCCATTTTCCTGACAAATTGCCACCTCGGTAGTGGGATTGGCGACGATCGGCTGGCCATCAGGTCCTGTTGTTCCCGGTGCTTCTCTTTCAGCGCGCAGAGAGTTCCCAGGATCTTCGTAGCCCCGCCACTGGCTGGTTCGCTTGCGTCCCTCGGATTCTGAGTTCAATTCCAGCTCGTCCTTCGTGAGGGCGATAGGCTTCATACCTGGATACTTGAAATAACACTGTTTATATAGAGTACTTATACAACACGATTAATGACGATAATTTAAATGTTCTGATTTGTTTATTAAATTTTGAGCCTTCCCCAGTCACCAATTCTCTCAGGGTGAAAACAATGCCCCACGTTGGGCGCCACTTTTTTGTGACAATAATTGGCTTTCACAATGGCCCTGGCCAGCAGCAGTCGGGTTGGGTCATGGTCGGGTTGGCCTCACTTGAAATTAACGGAGAAGGAAATGAAAGTTATGTTTTCTTAATGCTACCGAAGTAGTGAGGGCGCCATCTTGTTCTATAGTGGTGGTGCAGGGGACTGAACAAGAAAGAGTCCCCGGATTGTATGAAAAAGAAAGCTTGAGTAAGTGTAATTGAGTAGTTTAATTAGTAATGTGAGTAGGTTACGATTTCAAGAGCAATTACGTGAACAGTGTGAAATAGTAACAGCAATGTTGAGTATATTGAAGAGCCACTCTGGCAAAATGAGTCGCACAAGAGATGCTTCACAATAATAATAATATATGTCGGCAAAAAATTGCCTCAAAAGATTTACAATTCAAAGAAGAAACACTGGATGTCACACTCAACCCTGGATAAACTCGACAATGCACACACCGTAGTTAACTTGAGAGTCCTAAATATGCAGGTAAGATGCTTAATGCCAAAGTAACGAGAGTGCAATTCTCAAAGATCAAACAATATGCTACTCCAACACGGTCAGCCAAGCTGCGCTGCGAGCTCCTGTGCCCCAAATTGTGCTGTGATCGTCGACCTTATCTATCGTCCGGGGTGGGTGAGTGAGTAAACCATACCGACAGCCAGTCGGCTTTTATATCCAGTCTTGAGACAACAAAACAAATGACGTTCATGCTAAGTTTAGATATTAGGTCATAATGACGTATTCTTGGCGGCAAAGTTCACTGATGATGAGACGAAGGGAATACGTGGACCTCAAAGATATGGCCCGCGCGGCGTCATCGGTTGTTCGTCAGAGAACAGAGAGGGAGAGAGCCCAGGTCATGTTGTTGTTTCTTCCCGCCAAAGGTTAGACACATCATGATGCATCGGCCGGTCGAGACTGGATTGACGTGCCTGCGATGTACATGTTACAAAACTTCTAATGCACTTAACGTGTAGTGTCGATATGACCTCGCCGCCCCGCACCTTTTAACTACCACCTGCAGCTACACGCACACAGTAGACTCAGAGCCTGCATCGCAGTCGGTCTGTTGTTCTTGTCGCAGGCGGACGTGTTTTGTGCAGGCTCTTCATTATCTTCTTACAGGGCCTGCACAGTAGAGAGAGTTAGCTTCTATTACAGTTTGGTGTGTTGTTTGAGCAAGTCTGGGCTGTTGTGTCCTGCATGCCTGTTAAATGTTTGTTCACTTCATGAGGTTAATTCTGTCTAGACTGAAAGGTTTTGTGCTGTCTTTATTCTGCCCTGCTCGGCATCTCTGTGTTGTGCTCTGTCTGTTCTGTCCTGCCCGTACAGCCTGAGTGGTTGGTGTTCGGGAAGTGTTAGGTTCTGTTCATTGTGGGATGAGAGCCTCGACACAATATATAGGGTGTCCCCGATTTCAGTGCCAGGCTTGTTGTTTTTCTTTAGTCTTGTGTAGGGGTTGCAAATAACTCGTTTGTTGACACGTCATTAAACTAATCTAATAAGTTGGAATAACTTTTAAGGTTCATTGAAGCCCAATGTTGTGTTTGCATTTGTGGCTGTGGTTCATGTGGTTTTGCTTGTCAATAAAGCTTCCTATCCAAACTGTGTTGCTCTTGTGTGTAGTGTTGTTCCTTCTGTCAAATTGAGAGGTAATTAAAAAAAAAAAAAAAAGCCACCAAGGAAAGAATAAATATCTACGTAAACTCTGGCTAGAAACAAACGCGATCCTTTTGAGAACAACGTTTCCACCAAACAACTAAAAGCAGAACATTTTAAGTAACGTGACCACACTATTCAACACAACTAACTAGTCTTGACTGCGCGCCCTTTGAAGCGCTCGCTGGCGCGCAGTAGCCAGTCTTCTCTCGGAACCAGGCGAGGAAGACCATCATCTACGACACGCCGCGTGACGTCACCAACTAACTAAATTGCTCACCAGTCAATCAAATTCCAACTCGCAACCTTCTCGTGGTTTGGCCCGTGACTAGGGGAGTTTTACTTCCTGAAACTAATGGCGAGCTCTGGGTCGTCGTCGGGGAACTTTCCCCTTCCCTTTTGACTACCTCCCCGACGGCGACGACAATGACAACACGGACAGATGATTACACAGACGGAGACAACCACGACGTGGGAGAACCCCTGCCCCCCATACACTTGTGGCTGGTTCTGACCAGCACAGGGCCATCAAATTCCAACTCGCAACCTTCTCGTGGTTTTGCCCGTGATTAGGGGAGTTTTTCTCCCTGAAACTACTGGCGAGCTCTGGGTCGTCGTTGGGGAACTTTCCCCTTCCCTTTGACTACCTCCCCGTCGGCGACGACAATGACAACACGGACGGATGATGACACAGACGGAGACGACCACGACGTGGGGGAACCTCTGCCCTCCCCATACGCTTGTGGCTTGTTCTGACCAGCACAGGATGTCCACCCCTTGTCCCCCCGCGTCATCACTTACGTCCCTGCCTTCGTCTCGATTAGCCAAGTTGCATAAATATGAGACGTTAAGCAATATTTAATCCAATCCCAGTTCCCAACCCATGTGGGTCAATTGCTCATTCTCAGGTCCTTTCTTCCTGTATTCCTCTTACTTATGTCTTTTAGTCAGACCATAATTAAATGCTCCCTAGTATTTTCTCTACCAAATCATGTTTTGACTTTTTCCAGAACCATTTTATTCTAATTCCACTGACCTCCAGCTCCTTGTTTGACAGCATCAACTGCTGTTGACTTGAGCTCGCCCTCAGGAGGTGACAGTGCCGCCCTCTCGCGTGAAGAGTGGTCACCATCTCGAGCACCCTGTCTTGCGTGCGACTCGTTGGGTGCTGGCCCATGGCTGGTGCTTGTGACATTAGCACCGCTAAAGCACGCGGGGGTAGTCCAAGGCCAGGGCCTGGTCTCCTTAACCCCACGAGGCGAGACTGCTGTCCTCTCGCGTGAAGAGTGGTCACCATCTCGAGCACCCTGTCTTGCGTGGGTGGGGGTGGGTATTTATATCCTGGCTTTTTTTTGTTTGCTACAGGAAGAATGCCATTTTCTTTGACTAGCTTCTTTGTGCGCCGAACAAGATATTCACTGACTTGAAATTCAAAGCAAATCTTCGGTATTGACAATGATTTTGGAAGTAAACTCAGAATATTTATTTTAGTTTGGACATCAGAAGCATGGAGCATTCGCATTTTTAGTTTAGAAATCAAATTGGTAAAGTCATCTTCCCCATCACTACTAGATTCAGTTGGCACATTTGTTTCAAAAGATGACACAAGTTTACGGACAATCTGCTTGGTTATTTTAACTGTTTTCTTCTTTATTTCAGACTATTGTTGTTCTTTGTTTAGTCTCTGTATTTTAACTGGTGATACACCTAAAGCTGTGTAACCTCCGCCGTTTCAAAATTTTCATCCGAGTCAGTTCCAGTTTCAGGTGGCCAAGATAGTCTGGTGAAGCATTGTGAACAAACAGATTTGCCAGGAATAAGCTTAAGCTCTGGGTGAGATTGACAAAATTGCAGAGATACAAGACGGAGCGATTTCTTGATGATTTTTTTATGTCTTTTAAATGGATCACAACACTTTACACCAAGTAAGTGATTATACTTGTATAAATACTGTGTTTCGTGATATATGCATACTGTTTCTAGCCCTTTCCAATACGCAATTCAAATAGTGTTTGCTGTTGTTTTGTAAAACTATTGCATGTCCTAAACTCGTTGGAAAGTGATATTATTTCCTCTAGCATGTTAATTCTTGCTATCACTTCTTGGGTTCGCTGAATGATTTCGAGAGCCTGTTGTCTAACATCATTTCGGCTAAGGGAACATTTGAAAATTTTAAATTGCAGTGCTTGTTTGTGGCTTGATGGCAGGGTGGTTCTCATGTTGCGTCCGAATAGGGCTTCAAACGGAGTTACGTTTGTTGAGGAGTGTTTTTATCGTATTATGTTTATGTATTATAACGTCAGGATAAACTTGGCTACACATATAAAAAAAAACTGAAGGCCGATGCCAAGTTCAACTCTCTTGTGGTAGATATGAGAACCCACACCTTTGGTAATAATATCGTGTACCAAATCATACAGTTTCCCTTCAGGTATATTTGCTTGTACCCCACAAAATTCCTTGTATATTTCACTAGGCGATACAGAGTAGTTGGAGTATTGCATCGAAGGAACATATATTTGATAGCATGAAATGTTTGGTATTTAACTAACTGCTTTTAACTGCTGTCAGTGTTCGTTTTTAAGCAAACCAATTACTTTAAATCGGTGAGGTGTAATCCGGTGCTGGGTCTAGCTTAGACCTCATCGCTACTTTTTTTATTGGCAAAGCCATCGCACAACAGTTTTCAATAGTTTGATCTTCTCGTAACTCGTTCACATTACGTTTAGAGCAGCTTCAACAAACGCAGCTTCGCCTCGGCCTCGCGTCTGTTCTTGTCGGGCCCTCCACATTACCAGTTGATACTTCCGCTGCTGTTGTTTGAGCAAGTCTTGGTTGTATTGTCTTTGCATCGTTCTGTTTTAATGTTTGTTACGTATGAAGACCAAGTCACCGCGTTGCAGATAGCCTTCTATGGAAGGGGTGTGAAGCTTGCTTCGCCTTGCTTACTTTTTTAAGTTCCCGTCGGAAAGACGAACACATTGTATAAATGCGTTGCGTTACGCAATCTTTCGTGTCACGTGTATCTACTTCTCTTAACTTTGATACTAATCTATCATACGCGGTATTTCGCGCATCGCGATTACTATATTCCTAAGATTTAATTTTCCAAAGACAGGTCTTGCTTTGAAGTCGACACAACACACTGCGCGACCTCTTATTGACTACCCAAGGTACGAAGAGCAAACTGTCTATACAAATTATTGAAATTTTCAATGAATTCTATGACATCTTCTCCTGGCATTCTCGTTTTTGACCTCGGCCCTGGCTTACGGCATGGTCTAACGTTGGGCTCTGGGGAAATAAACCGCCGAAATAATGGTACAATTAATTTTTTCTCCGAAATCAATGTCATCCGTACAAAAAACACTATTAATAATTATGATGTTATCATTACTCAGTTAATAACAATTAAATAACTTGCGGCGTTTTCTTCTACCTTCGTTTTCTGGGGAGTCCTTTCTTGAAGTTCTCGTTTTAGGCCGCCACCATAACCTAAGCCAGGGCCGAGTCTTCGACAGTGGACTGGGTCTCCGGAAGTACCGTTTGCGGCGTTTATCAGCGTTGGCCGACTTCTTCTCTAGATAAGAGTTGTCGACAGGGGATCAACTTTTCATAGGCCTAAGTAAAAGATTATGTCGATTCTATTGTATTTAGTTCCAAGCTTTGTAACAGCATTTACGAACATACCAGCAACATCTCCGAATGTTTTAGCTTTTTCTGGCTTGCCAATGATCATGACCAGGGCTTGACCGTCAATTATAAGACACGACTTGCCTGTCAAAGTAAGTGTCGTAGGACAGTCGATGCCTTTTTTAATTCCGCAGTTTAACATAACATATATAAATATAAAACGAAAACTATAAACGCATAATAGGGAGAGTGAGTTCGGTTTTGCAATACCATGGCACGTTTAAAAGCTGAAGCTATTGGTGCCCGTTATCGCCGAAGGCGAGGAAATTTGTGAATTTTTGTAACAAATCGAAAATGGCACAAAAGGTGATAGTGACATAGCATCATATTATCTGCAGTAAAATGGAGTGAAACTCCTTGCGATTATATTACGATTGGGCATTTATGGCGGGGGCAGGGAGACTTATGTGGCTCCCCTCCCATCGACAGCTCCAATTCGTCGTCAGGGAACTTTCCCCTTCCCTTTGACTACCTCCCCGACGGCGACGACAATGACATGGGGGAACCTCTGCCCTTCCCCTATATGCTTGTGGCTGGTTCTGACAAGAACAGGCCTGTCCCCCCGCGTCATCCCTTACGTCCCTCCCTTCGTCTCGATTAGCCAAGTTGCATAAATATGAGACGTTAAGCAATATCCAATCAAATCCAATTATATCAGGGAAAACCATTCACAGCATGGAACCCAGCTGTCACTTCTGTTTCTCGAGCACCAGAAGGCCATACAATTATTTCTGGAGCTAGGCGGAATAGTGTCGCAATCACTCTGTGGACAGTTCTTACTGCAGTTGCTCTTCCTACATCAAATGTGTCAACCACCGACCTATAAGACAAAGAACGGAATCAATAAGTTGACACCTAGCCTAGGCCTGCACCCAGCACCCAAGGGTCACTAAAAGTTGGGCCTTAAGGCCTAGGCTATATTCTTTCCCTAACCATAACCTAACATAGCCTACCTGTAAGAATAAGGAGTTGCAAAGTACCACAGAGATAGTAATAACTGTTTTCCAGTTGGTATAGTTTTTAAGGCATTCTCTCCCCCAGATTTCGATTGCCAGTCGACGTATAAAAATGGATGGATTTTTCGCACTGCGCTTTTTTATAATCTTGGCTAAGATGAACCTATGGAAAAAATGGATTCAATAAATTATATTAAAATAAGCCAGGATGGCAAAATCAGCAAAACACATCACAGCACCAAGATATTTTAGCTCTCCTAATCCCAGTGTACCCTATTTGAGTATGCTGTATTTTGTTGATGTCCCATGACCACTGGAGCGTGACGAACCCCAGCTCTCCTTATTCGAGAGATCTGAGGCACTCATGGTCAACAGAGATGTACATCTGGGCAGTCCACCATGCTTGGAGGCTGTGGTTTATGCCTGGGGTAAGGATGACATCATCCATCCCGGTCGCCCGCTTCCATTCTTCAAGAGCCCGCCTTATGTATGATGCCCTCTTTTGCCTTTCTGTGTTAGAGTTGTTCATCCTACTCATTATAAGGTCGGCGTTCTCACTGTAAATAATATATTCTATCTACTTTGACTTTTCTTTTCAAAATGTTTTTGTACCGATTCTCGCACTGTACCCAGGTTCTTACAATACCCAAGATTTCGCAAATATCACTACTTATTTTTGTCCACATGACCTTTTTGTTTTAAAATTTTTTCAATGTACCAACTTCGTCAAGATAATCAATATATTTGTCAAGTTACAACTTTGTTTCTGCAGTACACCACTCGACGGAATCTGCAAATGAGGGATCTCGATTTTAGAGGGAGGTAATGGCAGTCTGGAATTGAAAAGTGACCCAAATATGAAGAAAATGACATTAATGTTGATTTATGGAGGACTGACTTGAATGAATATCTATTGGTAGTGCATTCTATAACACGTCTGATTTTATGGACTGATATATAAATGTAAGTAAGTATGTTTTATTTCCAGACACATAGCATATTACATTATAATTTATAATAAACACTTTGCGACGAGCAAAAAATCCTACCTCGGCTAGACTCAAGCTGGAGATGGGGGTGGGTAAGTTGCTTCTCCTCTTGGTAACCACCGCACTCGGGACGCCACGTTCTTTGCTGAGAGAGAAAGTCAACGACCCAAGGAAGAACGAAGGATAGGCCGATGCTAGCTAAAGAAGAGATAATTTAACAAAAATAATTCGGGTTTATTATCAAAGTTACAATACAACTAATATGCACAGGCCTGGTTAACGTAGAAAGCTGAGAAGTTTACATATTAGAATGAGACAGGTACAAGAGATAATTATATGATTGGCCTTCTTCACAAAATGGTGGCACAAAGCTACGTTACATGTTACACAATTTATATAGTTTACCTTTAATCCAGCATGCGGTTGAAAATGCCTAGAAGCCTCCAATGACACAAGTGTTCTAACGTTCACATAAGCAACGTCAGCAATAATCGGCACGATCGTAAGAAGTAGGCCCTAACGCTGAGATACAAGCTATCTCCTGGTAACAAAACACGAGTTGATTGCCATTTAGTTGTAACGCCTGATCTAAAAGCATTCTTCAAACGCAAACTTCAAGAAAAGTGGTGCGAAGAATGGCATATCATGCAAAATAATAAGCTTCGTGAAATAAAAGACGATGTAACACCCTGGTTCTCTTCAAGGCGCTCTTCTCGACGCGAAGAGGTTGTTCTGACCCGTCTACGCATTGAACACACATATCACTCAAGGATACCTTTTAAGAGGCGAAGATCCACCCCCATGTGAGCAGTGTGTTCCTCCCTTGTACTGAAGGTACGACCCCCTACTTCCCCACTTTCTCGTCGGGAGGAGGTTGTGTTCCTGGATTCAGGGATTCTTGGCAATGAACAAGCAGACATAATATGCAAAATTAGCTTGCAAAAAGACTGCCACAGATTGACTTATTAATCCTACCTTCAGATATGAAAGTAATTTTTAGACACAAGCCTAAAAAAATGCAAAATTATTGGGACAAGATTGCATAAATCAATTCACGCCTGTTCACCACTGTTGTGGATAATGCAACGCATCTCTGCCGCTTGCTGGCCCAGGCAATTGCACCTCCACTAAACTTGAACACCTTTCCAGAAGTGGATTTTCTACATCTACATCTTCAATCTACATCTCCGGCATCATCTTTATCGCTGTAGGAGTCAAGTGTTCTGGTGGCATCTCCAGATTCGAATAGAATCCCCCAGTTAACAGTGTCCTTGAGGTATTTTAAAATTCTCTTGATCATTTCCCAATGCTTGACTTGAGGTCGGTCGAGAACTTGCTACAATAAGTTGACTGCGTAAGCAATCTCTGGTCTAGTAACCACGGCCAGGTAAATCAGACTTCCATTTGTCTCACGGTAGGGAACTATGCTGTCAAGTTCCTTGTTGGAGTCATCCAAAACTTGTTCTGTATCGATTGGTGTAGAGACTGGATTGCTTTCAGCCATGTTGAAACGCTCCAGTAATTTCTTTGTATAAAATTCTTGATTTATGAATAGCAAACCATTCTCCATATGGTGTATTTGCATTCCGACAAAATAGTCAGCAGACCCAATCGTTATTCTGAATTCTTTCTGTAGTTGGCCGAGAAACATGTTTAGACAGCAACAACATTTTGGGAGAACAACGACAATGTACCTGTGATTGTACATATTCATAAGTGGACAAACACGGAATGACATGTGTTCTTCAGGTAAGCACCCAAGCACATCTCTGAATGGGTGGAAATTCGGGTTTGAAAATATTACGACTTTTAAACCCCTTGCATGCATAGCGCGCTCTTCCCACTATCACTGATCGGACAGTTGCATTTTTCGCCACCAGGTAGCAACCCCTTTGCTTGGAAACGCGTATTGCACCACTCTAGCCTAGAGGGGGAGGAAGGGGGGGTTTCTCACGTCGTCGCGGTCTTCATCGTCTTTGTCATCGTTCTTTGTGTCGTTGTCATCGTCGTTGGGGAGTAAGGAAGTGATTGGGGGAAGGAGGAATTATTTTTCATGTACAGGGCATATGCGCCCTAATAAGTGTAATTAGCATAATTGGCATGTGTATTATGAGCTTTGTTTCTTCCATACATACACTGACTCTATACATTGACTGTAATTAGTTTTTCAGTGTGTTGTGCCGTTGTGATGTATGGGGGTGACAGTGTGGGGTGACAGATGAAAGGGGTATGGGGTGGACACATCACCTACATCTTCCTACGTGACTACCTGCATCCATTATCACCGGGAATAAAATATTCCATTGCATATTTTATGATTGTCGTTAAATTAAAATATAATCCTAAGTTTAATGAACAATATTATTTACATTGTGTCATTACGTATTGTTTTCTCGCGATCTTGTTTCGCAAAAAGGTTTCATTTGTGTATGCCTTGATTAAACTAAAGCTTTATGCTAGGGAAAATAGGTGAGTCTCATTCGAAAACATCCTTTCACTGAAATATATAATATAATCAACGAAAATATATTGCAATCGTATTTGTTCGTATTCTTTTTGTTCACGGGAATAATACTTCTGTTGACAGCTTAATATACGTTTCCAGCAAAGTAATTTAAGTTTATTATTTTGGAATATGCAAAGAACAATATGCAGTCCAATCCAGCCAAAATGAAATAATTCATAGATTCGAGTACAATAGTTTCAAAGAACTGTTGTTTTCGTTCATTTATTTTTAGCGTTATTGCTAGACAGGAAACAAGTGGATGTTCCTGGAATTGGAGCTCCGCCGCGCCATAATCACCGCATTCAATTTCGTCAAATGAAGGATCCTTTCGTGTGCATATTATAAACAATCTAATTAATGATAGTTTGATAATGGAGTTTAAATAGTACTGTCGTGGTTAGATAAACAGTTTACATTGCTTTAGAGGAATCCTAAAAATATTTTTAAGCATAAGGTAATGCATTTCCTAACAAGTTACAACGACGAGCAAATATGTCTGTGGTTCTTGGAATTACTATAAATTATTGATTGTCCTGGTATGTGGAGCTTCCAGATAAATTTATACACAGGCGTGACTTTATTAATGCATACCTTTACCGTTTAAATCTTCTTTGCCTGCACTGTGCAGCCAAGCTGAAATACTATTTATTATGCGTTATGGAATAATAATTGTCTAAAAATTTAACATCGGCGTATTTGTTGTAGATATTTAAAATGTATTTATTTATCGTCTATCCCATTAGAAGCGGCGTAGTAGAAATAAAATTTAGTTTTAGGCATGTAGGCCTATGTATTTTATTTGTTGCTGAAGATTCAATTTTTTTAACTTCAGTTTCAGTTTCATTTTTATTAGGACGAATTGTACATTGTAAACCACTTCCGAACCCTAAAAACATCTTTATTACATGGTAATTAAAAAAGTCGGATGCGTTTTTTGTTTGTATGTTTTATTGTCGGTCGCCCATCTAATCGTATGGCGTTAGGTAGTAATGAAACATATTTATTGAACGATCGTTACTATGCTTTATGCAAACGAGATTTAGAAATAGGTTATTTCTTTATTTTTGATAGTGTTTTTTTTAAATTACTGTATTAAATACTATTCGTCTACAGTATTGTAATGATTTCCATTGATGATTTCCATTTCGCAAGCCTGCTTTGTAATATCTACCACGAATCAACGAAATTATTTGCCCAAAATATGTATATTTTAAAATAGGCGCCCAATACTTTCCGAGTTTCAGTTAGTTCGTGGAGTTGATATACTTCCGGCCGGGCGCGGTGCGACGTTGGGGCAACCTCTATGTTTTCATTTACGAACTTCATGCGTAGCCACGAGCTAGCAAAACTCTAGTGGCGCTCGCAGCGCTCGTAGATTTCTGTGAATGAACATGATGAGTGAGAGAGAAATTTTTGGTACAATATTTAACATGGGCGTCACGTCTCTAGCTAAGGATGGTTATATACTCAATGGTGCAACGACCCATTTCATCAACAAATCCAAAAATCGCCGTTGTTGACGGAATGGTTCTTCTCCAGAAAATGACTAGAAACGAAGGTACGTTATTTTTTTATTTTTTTTTTAAATTTAAAACAGTAATAGATCTTGCACAAATTTCAACGACAGGCTTACGAGTTTGATAGCAGAAGTCAGGGAAATGTTTCTGGTCTTCGATACATACAAACCCGATTCACTTAAAGAGACAACTAGAGTGGAACGTCGAAAAGGAAAAGCTCCAGTACAATATCAAATTGCAGATGGGACCAACATCCATGGCATACCGCTTACAAGGTTTCTATCACATGAGAAAACAAAATCAGACCTTACCTGACTAACCTTGCTAAAGTAATCCAAGTCTACAAGAAAAACTCACATAGCTGACGTAGGAATTACCTCAGAATCAGTTAACACTATAAGTAACAGAAACCTACATATTTTTGAAGACAACAATAGACACACTCGTGATTTTAACATCATCATCTCATGAACAACAGTTACCTGACGCAAAAGTGATATTATTCACTCCTGATACGGATATTTTGGTTCTGGCTCTTGCAAACAATGACAAGAAGTGCAAAAGAACGTCACTCTTGATGGTATCCGGTACGGTGGACATAGAACCAATCTGTAGAGCTTTAGGCACGGAAAAATCGCAAACTTTAAACCTATATACCACGTGTTCACCGAAGCGGCAACGTTGAAAAGTTCTCGGGAATAGGTAAAACCAAACGCTGACGAACCCGTCTATGGAAGGTAATCTTAAGCAGGAGGTGAAAGACGAACTTGAAAAATTTGTTTGCTCGATGTACTGTCCGAAGGATCTCTACGTCAGAAGCATACCTGATCTAAGATGGCATCTGTTCTGCAAACAACTCGCAGAAAGCAACAAGTTACCACCTTTACTTGCACATGAAGAACACATCAAGCGCGTGCAGATACAAATCCGGGTATGGTGCCAAGCCACATTCATGCAGGAGCAGCTTCTTGACCCTTTAAAATTCGGTTACTTTAAAGATACCAGGTGGACATATTCTGCCAGTTACTACAAAGGTTCTTCAGCACCACAGGCTATTATCGAGTTAATCAGATTACAATGTAAAACCAACTGCTCCACTCAAAGATGTTCATGTAGAGAAAGAATAACTTTCCATGCACAAAACTTAGCAGCTTCTAAAAATCCAAATGCGAAAATGACGAGGACTGCAGTATTGTAATTACTGACAGTGACAGTGATGTAGATGAGGTCAGTGTAATGAAGATACGGAAGATAATGTGTTCACAATGAAATATTTTCATAATTTCACTTTCACTTAACGCCAGTAAAAATATTGCGACCAATACCTTACATTGCATTCCCCTTACTTTTTACTACAAATAAATGCAACATTTGTCAGCGTTTTAGTTCGATTAGCCAAGTTGCATAAATATGAGACGTAAAGCAATATCCAATCTTAGTATTTTATATTATTTACCAAATCATTTGTAAATACCAGTAGTCTGACAAAATGAAATCATCACAATAAATGATCTGTGCCAATGTAAACTTCAAAATTCCTGTTTTTGATGTCGAAACAAATTTGAGTTCTATAAAATTTCGATGATAAAGGGCGGCCATTTTTAAATTCGAAGTAGATTGTAGATGCAGGCGTAGTTTAATTCATTCCAGATTTTAAAATATACTAAGAGAAATTCATGTTATTCTTACGTATCGGACGCCATTTTAAAATCCAAAATGGCGGCCATAGCAACACAATAGGCTTGTCATGCCAATTTAAATATAAATTTCATCTCTATGATGTTTTAATATAGGAGAAAAGCATTTAACATTAACATTCCATGTCACAAAGAAGCCGAATTATCATGAAATTCTCGTTTGACGGTGGCCATTTTAAAATCCAAAATGGCGGCGATATGGGCATGTAAGCAATTTTTATAAGGGATTTATGTATATTTACGTTATTTACTCAAATGAAGAGCCCTTTTCACCAATGTTCTTACACAAATACATATTGAGATATCAAACAAGTTTTATTTCTGGTCGGCCATTTTTAAAGTCCAAAAAAACGACCGTAGGAGTATATATGCAAATGTAAACACTAATTTATATATTTCTGGTATATATACATAGAAGAAACAACTAACACGAACTCTCTATATCAATTGGAAGCTTAATTATAGTGAAATTCGTATTTAAGGGTCAGCCATTGTTTAAATCCAAAATGGCGGCTGTGGCTGAATATTTACAAAATTGACGTTGATATTAATATTCTTGGTGTTAAAACATAATAATAACATTTCATATGAACTTCCTATGTCACTTGGAAGCCGAGATATAGTTAAATTCATATTTTCGGCCGGCCATTTTGACTATCCAAAATGGCGGCCATAAAAATATCTGAGCAAATGTAAACATGGATTTTTGAATTCCTGACGTTTTAAGCTTTCCAAAAATATGGCACTTTGCTAAACTCCAAAAAAATCCTACGAAAGTCCTTTGTATGACATAGTGAACCTGACTATCATGGGAATTCTCGTCTCTGTGGCAGGGCTACGCCTATGCGTATCACTAGGACCAGGCCTTTCAACACTTTCATTTTCTTTACTTTCAAATTTATTATCATAATCAAATCGTTGCATGTTTGCCTCTATTTATTCTACTTTCTTGCCACTTTTCGTTTAACAGCCGATTTTCGGGACATCTAGTTTTAGGTCACTTCTTTTGTTCTCGCGTTCTTTCATGGAAGTTTAAGAAAACATGGTCGCTTTCCGTCGTTTTATATCTGCGCCGCAAATAAGTCTTCTACCAGTTAACTTACTGCGTTCTTCTTTGCAATCCCATTTCTGATTTGTAAGATACATCCCTATCGTATCTTCGTTTATAATAAACAAATTCACTTGATTAAAACTCAGACTTTATTTAACTCACTACAAATTAAACATCAACTTTTACAACACGTTTCAATTCACAATCTCTCCCGCCATCAATCACCTTCTTCTCTTCTCACCGCCCCTACTGTTATACGTACTCACCGCCTTACCTTTATTGTTTACCTAGTTTGCCTGCGCGCCTTGTTTAAAATAATTCAAGATCCCACATGTGTTAGAACGTGACTGTACATGCCTCACAAGTACACCATCCTCAGCAATCATTAAGCCTTTATCTACTTTAGGTAAAAAATGTGAAAAATATTAAATTGATTTATAATTATTATTTAAATGCCTTGTTTCGTCATTAAATTGTACACTTTATATCGTAATTATATTATTCACATGTTTATAAACACTGAAAATCCAACAAAAGTGGAGCTATTTAGTGTTTTTTCACAATAAAAAATAAAAAATGAATATAATAACAATTGCAGGCCCTATAGCCTTTAGTCTAACCCCTAGGTATTCGGTTAAGGACATCACAATGTGAAATTGTTATGTATAATCAGACTACATTTAGTTTTGTAAGTCTTGTTTCACACGCATCATGACGCAGGCCACAGTGGTGGTGGTAGGCATACATAGGCTAGTTTTGTTACACTTGCTTTTATGCCTATTGGTGAAACTCAACAAAACAGTTCCTCTCTTGTGTAATGCATAGATGAACTTTGCATTTTAAACAGACGAACTCGGTTTTCTTGTCACACGTTGGATATAGGCATCTTTGACGGGTTTTTACGCATGAAGGCCTATGCGCAACTTTATTTCTCCTGCAGTTAAATTCCGGGATTGGTGCTGTAGGTCCTCTCTTCATCTTCTTTTCATATTCAGCGCCAACTGACGTTGCACTGCTGGGTCTTCCACGCTTCCGTTGGGTTAAATCCTTGTCCATCTTGCACAGTGCTTCAGCAAGTTCCAACTTGAACGAGTACTGGTTCAATATAGTTTTTTTGCCATACCTTGTTGCAAGGAATCATTCGTGAACATTAACCACCCATTTTCAAACACCATGTTGACGACAAAGACAACACGGACGGATGATGACACAGACGGAGACGACCACGACGTGGGGGAACCCCTGCCCTCCAATAGCTTGTGGCTGGTTCTGACCAGCACATGCCTGTCCACCCCTTGTCCCACCACGTCGCCCCTTACGTCCCTCCCTTCGTCTCGATTAGCCAAGTTGCATAAATATGAGACGTAAAGCAATATCCAATCCAATCAAACACCATGTCAAGAAAGTGGAAGAAAACCCTCATGCAGTACTTGCGGGACCTAAGGCCTATCCTGTAGTAGGCTATCTGGCCATCTAATAGGTCAACACCTCCCATAAACGTGTTGTAGATGTCGACGGCAGCCGGTTTAACAATATCCACGTGGACCTTATCCTTGTTATTCCACCGGCTCACTGCACCAACAGGTTCCGCACTGGTGAAGGATTACGCTAGATCTACTGCTGTGCTGCCATACCATCTTATTACTCGAAGACTGACCCCTTCCAACACGGCCTAGGGCCATCAAACTCCAACTCGCAACCTTCTCGTGGTTTGGCCCGTGATTAAGGGAGTTCTTCTCCCTGAAACTAATGGCGAGCTCTGGGTCATCGTCGGGGAACCCCTACCCTTTGACTACCACCCCGACGGCGACGACAATGACAACACGGACGGATGATGACACAAGACGGAGACGACCACGACGTGGGGGAACCCCTGCCTCCCCATATGCTTGTGGCTGGTTCTGACCAGCACAGGCCTGTCCACCCTTTGTCCCCCCGCGTCTCCCCTTACGTCCCTCCCTTCGTCTCGATTAGCCAAGTTGCATAAATATGAGACGTTAAGGCTTAACGTCTCATATTTATTTATTTAAATTTTTGAAAAGTACCCCTTGTTAAGTGACCTAAAACACGTTTTTAGGCAAATTTCAATGACGAATAAGGGTTTAAATAGGAAGCCAATATTGTCTACATGATCAATTGCTTACCTGAATGAACATTAGTCGACAGTCCGCTTGGAAGACATGTGATCTAGCTGTCAAGCAGATGGCTTGTACTCATTGTTTGTAATGGTGTTTGAAGACGACATATCGCGAACCCTTTTCGTAAAAAAATGACTGAATATTCGATTGTTTCATTATTCCAATTTGATTTCGTAATGACACTCACAAACACTGGACACAAATGATTAATTATTGTCTAAAATCACATGACTTGTCTCTCAAAGCAACTCAATGCATAACACTGATCTGTCTAGGCCTATAACACCAACACGTCCTTCACCCGAATCAGCTTGACTACTACTGAGGGCAGGCTGACAGTTTTCAGGGCTTCAGTGTTTGCTATCCTGAATTTCTTCCTTTTGTTTGCATGCGACAAGTGCCCGACTGTCCGCGGGCATGTCATAAAAAGGCCCATATCTGTGGGTCGAGTCTTTGCCCTGCTCATTGTAGTTGGTAAGGTTTGAAGGATTGGGGGGTTGGGGGGGGGGGGAGGAGTTCAAAGTGCCGACAACTCCATTTTCTCCGTTCCACCAGGACTGCCGCTGCTCGATATTTAGGAAAAAAATAAAAGTTTTGATTTGAATTGCTTTGAGGGATTTACCAGTGGTATTGAGACAAGTGATTAAACATGTCTACTCGCCAGCGGCGAGCTGGCGAGTGGATTTTTCGAGGGTTGCGTTAAGCAATATCCAATCAAATCCAACACGGCCTCCATTTCTTCGAAAGTTCCCCGACCTGATTTTTTTAGAACAGCATCTGAAGAAACGTTGCAACCAGCAAACCGATTGATACGAATGGTATAAAAGAGGACTTTTATAAAGTTCCGTCATGAGAAGTGGTGATGAAAATCAATTATCAGAGTATATGGCATGAAAGCCTAGTTTTACTTAAAAAATTCTGTTAATTGTGTTCTATGGCTCTTAGGCCTTCGTTAGTGTATTAAAGTTCGATTAAAAACGTTGTTACGTACCAGCGCCCAAGGCTTACGTGTTTTGATGTTGTAGAAAAACTTGATTGTTGAGACTAGGCTTCCTAGCCTAGGCCGAATCTAAGTGTAGAAACTCCAAAAATTGCGTCCAAACGTACAGGTGTAGACACGCCCAAGCTCCAAGTCTTGCCTCGTCCTTTAAAAATGTAGTTGTATGTGTTTATTTGTATTACTATAAAGATGGGTCGGTCGGCTGCTTGTACCTTCTGTAGGCGTCCTCCGTCCGTCCCGTTCCGTACGTCTGTTCCCGACAAAGGTTTGGAAGTTCTGATGGCGTCTGTTAGCGAATGTTCCAGAAGGATTTTCACATGATGATGTCATATAGAATATTCTGGACTTCTGATGGCGCAGTTAGAAGTACTTAGGGTTCACTTTGGCAAATCATGTCGCAGTACGACAACGTTTGTGACAGTTGGTAATGTACGTGAAATAAAGTTTGTTGTTTTGGCAGCGGTGAAATACATAGTTCACATTCTTGATGCTTGTGTGCAGCACTTGTCTGAAGCATGGTCTAGAGATCGATGCAGCTGTCGATATCCCAGTCGGTACAAGTAGCGCACTGCTTGAGGTCGGTGATCGATATTTGTTTAACACATTCCAGTCCAAAGGAATAATTTTGAATATTGGTTGTGGTCTAGAGGTTTTTACACTTTAAAAAAAAATCCTGCTTCCTCAGTTATCATTTAATTTAATTTTGGTTTTTTGCATTGTAATCACCATATCTTTTACTGCAATATACTTATTTTCATTTTTTTATATGCACCTTTGGTGCAACCATGAATTTGCACAACAATGTTATGGTTCAAGTAAAAAAAAAAAAAAAAAAATTGGGTTGTAATGACAAAAATAAATTTAAAAAGAAGAAAGTACCTAATGCTTAATTATATTGCCTCATTAAAAGGTTCCCCTACAAACCCAGCCTATAAAGCAGTTTTTGACCCTCCATTTCAAAATCGGTATGAAGTTCACATGAAGGCCTCAAGACCAGTGGGCATCCGCTCCCTGGAATTACTGCAAGCCTTACACATAACACTTCCCCTTGTTTTCTACAAATCAAATGGGGCAATCCCACCTTGGACACTTAATAAACCATGTTGCATAACACAGCTGACAAAATATAAAAAGGCAACCACATCAAACACACAATATCAAGCACTTTTCAACGAAATCCGATACAACTACAAAGATTTCAAAAATATTTTTACAGACGGTTCCAAAACTAACAATACAGTTGGCTCTGCCTTTACAACGGAGAGCAACAACTTCAGTTTTAAACTCCACTCCATATACAGCGTCTACAATGCAGAACTGTTTGCAATTCTACAAAGTATCCTGTTTGCTCTTGATAACAAAGACTCCAAATTCTTAGTGTGCACGGATTCTTTAAGTTCCCTAGAGGCTATTTGCCAAATTTACACTACACACTCATTAGTTAGTAAAATACACCTTATACTGTCCAAACTTGGTGCAAAACAAAAATCAATAGTTTTTTGTTGGGTGCCAGGCCATTCTGGTATTTTAGGAAATGATCTCGCCGACCAAAGTGCCAAAGAAGCTTGCAACAAAGAACAAATTGATTGCCAATTAGTCGTAACGCCTGATCTTAAAGCATTATTTAAACTTAAACTTAAAGAAAAGTGGTGCGAAGAATGGCATATCATGCAAAATAATAAGCTTCGCGAAATAAAAGGCGATGTAACACCTTGGATCTCTTCAAGGCGCTCTTCTCGACGCGAAGAGGTTGTTCTGACCCGTCTACGCATTGGACACACACATCTCACTCAAGGATACCTTTTAAAAGGTGAAGACCCACCACCCTGTGAGCAGTGTGGTGAGATTTTAACTGTTAAGCACATTTTACTAGAATGTCCTCAACACATGGACGAGAGCAATGATTTTAAACTAAAACCTAATTTAAAAGAAATTTTATCTGATGAATCTGAGAACATAACCAATGTTTTTAAATACCTGAAATCAACACAGCTGTACAATAAGATTTAAAAATAACATGCCATTATATAAGAGAATACGGGCACTGATAACCTTAGTGTTGTGTGCCCTTAAACCCTAATAACTAACTAACTAACTAAATTTAAAAATTATAAAATAGTGTATGCAGATAACGTGTAATCTTGCATTACTAATCATTACTTGTAAATACATTATTTACAACAAATATAGGCCCTAAACACAATGCATGTTTGAAAGGAACACAAAAAAAAAAATTTTGGATGGATATTGGAAAGTATGCTACAATGGGATTCAATCAATAACATTATTTTCATGGCAGTTGTAGCCTGTTGACATAGCAACAACTCAATTCAACATTTTATTATAAGCAATGAATAACATACACACACAGACATTGTTGGATAAAACAAGTTTGTTCAGTTTCATTGTTGAATGCCACCTCTTGTCCCCCCGCGTCATCCCTTACGTCCCTCCCTTCGTCTCGATTAGCCAAGTTGCATAAATATGAGACGTAAAGCAATATCCAATCCAAAATTGAATGATTGCTTCCAGGCTAGTAATTTTCATAGTTTTTTTTTGGTGTGATACAGTTCAATACAATCTGGCAAGCATGATGGTTTGAGACTCCAATTAAATTTAAATCTATCATATAAAGAACTTTTGTCTTATGAAAACAGTGAAAAACTTATCAGATTTCTAAACCTTAGCAATCTGATCGGCAAACTATGACAGTTCATAAAAAAATAAAAAAATAACATAAAGCATGTTGACTTGCTATTCATTATGACGACGTTGGCAACGGTTCCAAGAAATTGTTTATGATTTGGTAATTTGGCATTTTCTACATATGACAACTTTAGCATGTATACCTTTTCCCGATTTGGCTGTCTACAAATATATCGACCTTGGCAATTCTTTTCATGACAATGATATGAAAAACACATTTAACCTTATTAACCGTATTTTACATTCATACATAGTTAACTAAATATCTTGGAGGCGCGAATAATCTTTGCCGTTGAAGCGCCCTAAAACTACTAATACTAATACTAATACTAATACAGCCCTACATCACACTGGGGACACATATAAACAGTTTCTTTGCGCATTCTTTTCCCATTTTGTTTGAAACTTGCATCTGAATGTACAACACAAACTCGGGAAGGACGTTCCTTTGTTGCTGTCGGAGGAATCCGTTTGGCAAAATGCCTGCCGGTCAGACGATCTGCTTTTGATGGGTTAGCTGGAGATTCGGCTTCAATTGCCTCACCAGCTTTTTCTGCCATACTAGTACACAACTCGATAATGTAAGAAAGTAGAGTCACTTTCCCCTTATCATCAGCGTTCTGCGTTTCCTTGTAGAGTATGAACGCATTTACTACAGATCTCATGAAGAGGTGAAAAAACAATTTTTTTCCACCACTTTAGAGTCTTTCCCTTGAATGGGTAGTAAGAGATTAGCTGGTCACTACGATCAACCCCCGTCTTGTTGATATTGTAGTCGAGAATGGCATCAGGCTTCTCAACCACAATCCTGCCTCTTTACTGCGGACAGTAACGTTGCTCATTGTTGCCTCATGGATTGTTGACAGCATCAATACATCTCTTTTGTCCTTCCATTTTATGGCCAAGAGGTGATCACGTCGCTTGAAAGTTGTTTCCCCCTTGCGCAATACCTTACTGACAACTTCCCGAGGAAGCTCTTTCCTATTTGGCATGAACGGTTCCCACAGCCATAGTGTTTTCCTGCCAAAGAAAGTCATGGACGGCTGGGCTGGAATAAAACCTATCCATGTAAATGATGTGACCCTGATTTAGGTGGTTGGCTAACAGACGGCGAAACAATGGAATTATGGCGTTGTCTATATCTGCGCTCTTGCCTGTATAAACCTCCATTTTTACTAGATATTCGGTCAACGAATCACAAAGAATGTACAATTTAATTCCGTAACGATCAGGCTTATTTTTCATATACACCCGGAAATGAATTCTGCCTCGAAATGCGCATACCCCCTCGTCTATTGTTAGTTTTTGGCCGGGTGAAAATGAATTTTGAAATTCTTCTACAAGAAAGTCAAAATACGGGCGAATTTTGTGAAGTGGATCATGGTTTGGTTGAGGACGCGGAATGTAAAGACGGTTGTCATGAGGTGTAGCATGTACAAAATTTGTTTGAACCGGTTTCTGGACAGTAACTTGCTCGCAAAAGATGTGTGTAGCACTGGATTGGTTGACCAATAATCGTTCAAGTTTGGCTTCCACACAACACACATATGGAGAATGATGGAAAAGAATTTGTAGATATCACTAAGCTTTACGGCCTCCCACGACTTCCACAAACTGTATTTCGTTACTTGATTTAGACGTTCAAGCCTCACAATCATGCTGGTAGCATACCGGTTAGTTCTGATTTTATCTTCCTTACCATATTATTAGGAAAGAATATTTCGAAGCATTCAAACAATGAAGAGTCTGCATTAGTAGTGGATTGATGCTTGGAACCCCAGTGAATAGAGGAAGAGGCGGAGGAATATCCACATCAGTCCATCCTAACTCGGCATCTGTTGCTCGTCCAGGCCTAGCCCTGGCAGGAGCCTGGCCACGACCTCTTCCGCGACCTCGACCCTGGACCCTTCCCCGAACTGGAACCTGGCCCTTCCCACAACTGGAACCTGGCCCCTTCCACAACCGGAACCTGGCCCTTCCCCGAACTGGAATCTGGCCCCTTCCCACAACTGGACCCCGCCCTCTTCCCAGACCAGGAGTATCTCCCCCACCACCTAAATCGATGTGATTGCCGCGAACACTAAGTGTAGCTAATGGTCGCCTGCGTCTAATTGGTCTAGGCATTGGATTTTGGTGGCCTGAATAGTTTGTACTCTGAATCTGTAATGAGTGTCAACCTCATTTATATTTATCTAGTGGGTAAAATAGATCATGAGGCTAGACCCTCCCCACTAGACCTAGGCCTAGGCCTAGAGCTAGGACCTAACCCCTAATGACAGGTCAAACCGTGTGAAGGTTCCAAATTGGAATTTGATGGCTCTTGGGTCTAGGCCTACTATGCATCAAGTCTTAGGCCTATCACAATACATAAATGTTTTGAGGTAGGATTAGAACGTATAAACAAACCTGATTCTGAAGATGCCGACATGTAGTGGTCTGCTCTCGATGTAGAGGGCCCTTGTCCAGGATCATAATCTTCATTGTTACAGTCTAGGCCCACGCCTAGGCCTTCTTCTGGACTCTCTTGATTGTCAGTATCCAATATATCGAGGTCTATTTCCATGTCACCCTCATCCTCATATTCTTCATCAGGCTCTACAGTAAATTATAAGAAGTAAAATGACATATCAACTTTGCTACGCCCACCTAGGCCTAGCTGTCAAAATTATTGTGAAATTTCTAGTTAGGTATTTTCGGTATTTACAATAAAATAAATCAACTTACCTGAATTTCTTCCTCATCAGTGCTTGAATAAACCTTCATTTGAGTCGAAACTGTCCACTTATATTTCCCTCGGACCCCCTATCTTCGTATAAAACATCATTTATCGCTGAAGTACCTAAAGATGTTGTTCTACGAGCATCCATCTTTGTTGTGACATGAATCCGTCATCTGCAACAGCTGATGCGCCGATGCATATACGCATATATTTCTCGATAACTTCTTTGGAAACTATGTCGGTCGAATAGCGAACACAGTTACCTACGTAACAAAACTTTGATCCAGTTGCTAGCGCCATGTGGCGAATTTACAAACCACTTGGAAAGTGATGAACGTGCCCCGCACGGGCGTGGACTGGGACGGTTGGGAACGGTGCCCGTGCCCAGCACGGGCATGGACTGGATTGTGACGCACGGCACGGGATTATTTGAAGTGGTATTTTGACACGTAAATATTCGTAATTATTTTGACACTAAAGAAATCACTGTGGTTGTTGTTGGTTGTTGTTGTTGGTTAATATTGATGTTGAGACTGAACTTGAAGAGTTTATAAGTTTATTTTAAATTTGTTATTAATAATTATTTAAAGTGGCTAAAAAAATTTGGTTATGTTACAGTGTCCTCCTTAAATTTAGAACAGTAAAAAATTAAACTGGACAAATTAA